>CAUYQG010022562.1:0-71385 GCA_963574415.1 Tarsius wallacei
GCATGGTAGCGCACGCCTGTAATTCCAGCTACTCGGAAGGCTGAGGCAGAAGGATCGCCGGAGCCCAGCAGGTCGAGGCTGCGGTGGCCGGGAGCGGCCACTGCACTCCAGTCTGGGCGACGGAGTGAGACGCCAACTCAAAAAAAAAAAAAAAAAAATTAAATAATCTTATTGCCATTGATAGTTACCATTTATTGGGTGCCCACTACATGTTATAGGCACTATATTTAGGACATTGCATTCATTTCTCATTAACTTGTTACAATAATCCCCTATGGTTAAACTACTATTTCCATTTAAAGATGAGTGTTGTAGTCTGTTTGGGCTGCTATAACAAAAATGGAGATTTGGTAGCTCATAAAAAGCAAACATTTACTGCTCACAGTTCTGGAGACTAGGAAGTCCAATATCAAGGCACCTGCAGATTCTGCATCTGGTTAGGACATGCTCCTCAGGGATGGCACCTTCTCATTGTGTCCTCACATGGGGGAAGGGGCAAACAAGTTCCCCCAGATCTCTTTCATAAGGGCACTAATCACATTAATGAGGCTCTGCCTTCATGACTTAATCACCTTCCAAAGGCCCCTGAACTCCTAATACCTTAAGAATTGGAATTTCAATATATGAATTTTGAGGGGGACACAAACATTCAGACCACAGTAATGGGAAAACTAAAACGCAGAGAAGTTGAGGTTCTTAAAAGCAAGATTCTAAATATGCTTTGCAACTTTAAACAATGATTTCTGACTTTGAGGAAAAAAGAAATCCATAAAACTGATCTTAGATTTGCATGCCAACATTTCTCTAATTAGAAAATTTCCATTTTGCAGAATGAGAAAGTTTTTTAAAGTCAAGCCTTTATTCATTTGCCTGTAACATTCTTTTATTGTACACCTCTCTAAAGAGAGGTTTCATCCCGAAAAGATGTTCTTAATGTTAGATCTAAGTTGAGAGCTATAATAGATGTGGTCTTTTATCTTAACAGTCATCACTACAAAAGCTGTAATTAGCCTTAATAACCAAGTTAACCAAATTGAGTAAGTCATTCTCCAAATTTTATTAATTCAGAGTCCCACTTTGGTCATTTATCTCCTTTCCCTTCACCACGCCTGAAATATTTGTAGCTTTAAAAATAAAGCTCTTTGATGATTAAACATCTCATTCTGCTGTCCCTCTGAAATATTAACCCTTTTAAGGACTCAGCCAAAAACAGGACAGAGAGCTCAGCGAGAAATCAGCATCTTCAGCACTTAGCAGAGGGCCTGGCACCTAGTAAGTACAGTACTGCTTCCTGGTTCTTTCACAAAGGACACTTTGTTATTTGCTATGCATTACAATGAAAACAAATTCAATACTTTTAAACTGCTTTCCTAGTTTCAATGCCTCAAATCATACACCAGCAATTATCATATCACTGGTGTGTGCATCACGTAGTTTCTGAATTATCCATGGCACATATCCACTCCAGCTTTTCTCTGTCATTCAACCTGCTTTTACCCTCCTTTCCAATACTCCACCATAATTCACACTTGGTGATGTGAGCAAGAAGAGGTAACATATGAAGCAAAGTAAATGAAAACTAGGAAAGCACCGCTCCACACCCCAGCAAAGATGAAAAAAAGCATTCTTCACACAAAATCCACTTAGTGGTCTTAAGCCTATTCACATCCTATACCTAACCAGTCAGAAAACATGAGCAGACTCTTGCGGACACAGAACACAAGTCATCATGAAAGCCGTCTGGTTACTTCTGCATTCCACCACTAGTAGGGTGCCAGTGCACAGGGACCCACACTCAGCAAAGAAATGAACTCTACTCCCTGAATATCTATCTTTTCCATTAAATTTTCAGAGTAAAAATTATCACCACCATTTTGTCCTTCTCCCACGCTCATTGTTCTACATTTCCAACTAGAAGAAGTTTTTAATTAACAAGCTCTGATCTGGAAAGGGCATGACACAGATTCCCAGCTGTAAGACCTTAGGTAAGCCCACTAAGTCTGGAGCGGCAGCTTCCTCGTTTAAACCATAGGGACAATAATTCTTACCTATCTCACAGGGCTATTTATACTGAGTGTTTTTGCTAACTGTTGAGTTCACCCAGCCCCAAAAGGTAGACTTCTGTCACTTCACAGTGATAAACCACTCTGGAGACTTCAATGTTGAAAAAATTGAGATTCAAAGGTTAAAACAGAGTTGAAGCGCTCAGTTTGCAAGACATTCTTTGAACATCCTTATAAATATTTTTGCATTTAATAAAGCAAAACAATATGGCATATTAAATAAACGAAAAATTGGTGACATTAAATACTTCTTAAACTATTAATTTCAATTGATAGTAAGTACAATTAATTTCTACTTGCCATCCAAAACCATCTGCCTCTCCTTTTTCTTCAGTATTTATCTCTCCTTTTCTCTTGGTTTCTTTTTCTTTCTTTCTTTTTCTTTTTTTTTTGAGTTGGAGTCTCACTCTGTCGCCCAGGTTGGAGTGCAGTGGCATGCACACGGCCACCCCAGCATCAACCTGCTGGGCTCCAGTGATCCTTCCACCTCAGCCTTCCAAGTATTCCAAGTAGCCGGAACTACAGGTGCACGCTAGCACACCCGGCTAATTTTTTTTATTGTGAGAGAAGAGGTCTCGCCAAGTTGCCCGGGCTGGTCTCGAACCCAAGGGCTCAGGCAATCCACTGGCCTTGGCCTCCCAAAGTGCTGGTATTACAGGTTGAGCCACTGAGCCCAGCCTCTCTTGGTTTCAATGAGAGGCTTTTGAATGTGTTTTGTGTTCCCACAGACATTATCTCTAGTCTCTCAGGCCCCTCGATCCACAGACAAAGACTCACTTAAAGGTCTGAGTGCTTTGGGTGATTACATCCTCACCTCTGCCCATCAGGAGGCATTTCTCCAAACTCATCCACAATCCAGCAGGGTTATTTAACATCTTCTCTGCGCATGGTAACCTCATGCCAAAGGATGGACAAAGGAGGCAGTACTTAAAAAGCCCGTGCTGACTCTTTAGCCTCTCTCCCTGCAGGTACCTTCCTACTACCTTAGTATCTTTGCCGAAACACTTCTAGTCTACCACCCATGCTGCCTTCTGCTTTAGTTTCAATGCCCAGGTTCCACAGTCTTCAACGAGAACTCAAAATTACGTTATCTGAACTTATTATTGGGGGGCAGAAATTCAGAAGTCAAACTAGGTGAAATCTGGCATAAGAATTTGAAGATGAGGAAGAACCACTGTAAAAGAAAATTTATAAAAAACGAAAATGTATAATAATACTTCAGGACATTATTATGCTATTTCCTATAATACAAATTCAATTTTGACAATCATCCACAACTTAATCCAATTCAAGAAATAAGGTTAACCGAAATAACAGAACTTCAGTTTTACACATCATTATATTTTACATTTCTGGGGACATTGGCATTTAAAGAATAGCCATTAGAAGAAGCATAAAGTATTGTCAGACTTATAACCACTTCTCTGGTTATTTATTGAAAACCACCCTAAAACTAAGTGCCTTAATACAACAATATGTCATTAAATCTCCCAGTTCTGTAGGTCAGAAATTCTCTCTCCCCTTCCCATTTTTATCCTAACCCACACGGCCTCTCCACGTGAATGGCATGGGCTTTCTCACAGCACGGCAGCCTTGGGATAGCCAGACTTCCTATAGAGAAGACCCAGGGCTCCAAGATAGATCCTTTCAAGAGACAGGAAGTAGAAGCTGCTAGTCACTTAAGGCCCAACATATTCTCTGCCACACTTTATTGGTCAAACATCTAAGAAAGCACCCAGATTCAAGAAGGAAACACAGACCTCACAGCTCAATGAGAGAGCAGCAAAGAATCTGAGGCCATCTTTTATCTGTCACAATTACCAAGAAAGATTATAAATTTCTTAGATTAAAAAATGGAAAACCAAATTATTTGGAATGAGAATGCTGTTAGTTAAAATAATCAAGTTCAAATAAACCACTCAACATACAAGAAGAGCTGTAAGTCAAGCAAAAAGAAAAGTCGTCATGAAAACTTAATAATATAAAAGGTACCCCAACACACACTGCAAAATTAAGTGCTGGTTTATATGTTAATTTTTATCCCTTCAAGGAAAATCGGAACAATATCAGGTAACACATGTTGGATTTTTAATTAGATTCTACGTTTAAAGTTTTTAATGTGCCTGTAGGATACAAAGATTGCTCCAACTAATTCAGCTAAAAGTGAACGGCGTAACACTTATCCACCTGGTAACAACTACTGCCACTTATTGAATGCTTACCTCACATTAACCCTGTGCTAAAAATTTTACATATATCATCACATTTCATCTTCATGAAAAAAAACCCCACTGTATAGATAAGGAAACTGAGGTTCAGAGAGAAGCAGAAAGCTACTAAAGAAGGGAGCCAGGATTTGATCCAAGGCTTAAGTTCACCCCCAGAACCAGTACTATTAAATACAATGGCATTTGGTCTTCCATCTAACTATGTGAACAAAAAGTTAGGATTCGTATATTCAACTATGTATATATAAAGTCCAATGAATGATTTTAGTCTTTTGACAGAATCAACACTCCATTCGTCATATTTCAGCAGTATAATATAAATAGTACATTATCTAAATTATGAATTATCCTTAAATGTACAGCTAATAAGACCTGTACTTTAGCTAACCATATGTTCTTATGTACTTAGAACATGTCTCTCCCTCGTGTAGAAAAGCACATCCAACAAAAACTTACACAAGTCCATCTCAAAAGAGCCTAATTCAACAAAAGAAGCACTGCATTTTTCAGGACTGACTGGCACAGCAAATAATTTCACTGCTGATTAAAACAGCAGATAAACAATCAAAAGTCCAGCTTATGATTCAAGATTGATTATTTAAGTCAGAAGAAATCTGTTTTTTTCCTGAAAACATTACGATCAGGCTCTGCTAGAGTGAAGCCTGCATCAGCACTTCCGGAATAATGCACACGTATGTGACCGAGTAGGCTCTTTGCCTACTGGTGTGGACTGCTGGGTAAAGTGCTATGATTTGTGACTGAATAAATCAGCTATGTATTGCTACCCCCCAGAGTCAATAAAACTTGTTTTTCAAGTTCCTTCTCCTTCATGGTTTTCTTTTTAACATCAAATCAAGTCAGTAATTAAAATTTAAATGTTATGCATTTTCTATAAAAGATATTGTTGGATTGTTTAATAAATGTTGCTCTTCTCCATATTTCCAAGGAAAATAACTATGTGCATAATGCTACTGGAGAAAGCACAAGGCAGTGACAGTGGGAAGTGGGGACCAGTCAGTGGGGACAGAGGAGCAGGATGACCAATATATCACCTTCCCCAAGAAAAGTCAGTGGTTCCCTTCTCCTCTGTCCCAAATTTGAAAAACATGAAGGTTATTAAATGGAAAGTTTAATTTCTACTTTTTATTATGCTTATTCTTATGAAGTAGTAATAGGCAAAGTAAAAACAATCTCTTTTGGTATTTCCCAGACTTACAGTTATGAAACAATTTGTAATATTTATCATATTTATTTTTGTTCTCAGAGGCTATTATAAGAGTCTAGAATTTCATGCATGATCCAATTAACTAATATACATATTTAGAGGCCATAAAATGCCTAATTGCAGTCACAAATAGAAGATCACTGGAATAATTAGTTGTGCTAGCAAAACCATAGTCACAAAATTTCTTGGGTCAAGTCACACTAAAACTGTGACCCTAATTACAGTATTGTTCTCGGTACAATGCAGTCTTAATATATCAGTCACCCCATGTTTGAAAAGTAAGTTCAACTGGTAAAACATTCTCCTTTAAATTTGATACGCTAGTTTCAAATCCACTAAAACATTCCTGGGTAAATTTCAAAATAAAACCTCAGGAATACTGTAAAGAGAATGTTTTTGAGAATGCTAGGTCAAGCAGGGCTAAAGCCTCAACTACATGGCACACAATCAGTTATCATTTAACCAGGCAACCAGGCTCTGAGAAAATTCTTAAGTAAAATAACCATCTTTTTGTTGTTAAGAAAGAAAATAAACCATGGATATTCCAAAATAATTAACTGGCATCCTGAATAAATGTTTCTTGCTGTAAACCTGTGGCCCTTATCTGATATGCAGTCTTTGCATCCCATTTGATGTGTCTGTGCCGTCTGTCAACATGCAAGATACATCAAAACCAGCCTGACTTCATTAGGGGCCTGATTCTACAGGAAATCACCAGAGCCAGCTCCTCCAAAACCTTACTACCTCACTCCTTTTCAAGAGAAAAAGAGGAAGTCCAAAGAGACTGAAAAAAATATATATCGGAAAGAAGAGAAAAGGCCACAATGGCAGATGATTTCTTATTCTGACATACAAAAAGGGCAGTCAATAGATGAAGGAATGTGAAGTGAACTATGGGAACCTACAAGAACATTTCCCATGTGTTCTGCACTGGCTGCTTAACTAGGCCACCTTCACCCAGTTCCATGGTTCGTCCAACAGTCTTGACTCCAGGTCTATATGAATTTATTTCAGAAAAGACTCAACTGACATATAATAGTGACTTGTAATAGTCACTTATTTAACTTATTTAGCGTAAAGCATATTAGTTCTAGTGTCAAAATTTTCTGAAACATATCCTACATTGCATTAACCTCATTTCTATAGTTGTCTTTAGCTGTCTACGGTTTTTTTAAATTTTTTTATTTATTTGTTCTGTTTCCTGACTAGACCCATAAGCTCCCCCAATGGCAGTGCCTACACCACAGGATCTATAACAGTAGATTCTTGTTAATTCATCTGCTATTCTGGGAAAGCACTCAACTGTCTACCATCCATATTTATGCATAAATGCTTCCCTGAGCCACTGGTACAACAATCTTCCTTTCACATCTGCCATGGAGAACCAATTTAGGACAAAAGACAATCAAGAGTCCTACTAAAAAATAATCAAACTTACTAATAATTATTATTATAGCATACTGATGGTCAAGTAAACACTTTAGCACTATACTTGCATAAGAATCCCAAGAAAACAGGCTTGCAGTATTCTGTCAGATTGCAACTGCAATTTTATTCATAAAAACAATTTCTTAATTCACTGACTTTTTTTTGTGGAGTTCAGAAAGAACCTATGATGGGGGTGGTGTTGGGTTTCTTGGAGAACAGAATGTTTCATTTTGCTCTAATTCATTCTATTACTGAATTAAACTTTGATGTATTGGTCTTGACAAGTGCTTCATGCTGATTGTATTGTGTATGATAGTATAATCACTCCCCATGCATTTCCCACTGGCTGGTTGATTAATGCAATAGATTACCTGCAGCACTGATGGCAAGGGGGAATCATTGCCCTTCTGTACTCTCAATTGTTTGCATTTCAGTGTGTGTGTGTGTGTGTGTGTGTGTGTGTGTGTGTGTGTGTTCATGAGCATACAAATACCCATAAATACCATGCATATGAGCAGAAAAGGCTGGAGAAAGGAGAAGGGTAGGAAAAGACAAAACGAAGTACTCAGTGAAGATTAGTGCCTTTCAATCATTGTTTTCAGTACACCAAAAATACTCTTTTCTTAATGTTTCCAAACAGGTGCCTAGCACTACATTTCAATTATTCATTCACCTTTTCATTCACAAGTGTGTACTGAGCATTAACTATACGACAGGCACATTTCTTCACCTTTACAGAAAAAACAACTTTAAAAAAATTACTTTTGCTATTCTAATTAGTGAGAGGAAGGGGAAAACGGGGTGAGATTATCAAGTGGACACTAATAGACATAAAAAGAGGATTAATAAAAAGGATGGCTATAATATTAGTTTAAATGTCCAATTAAGATAGCAACTGACAAGACTATTAAATACAATGGTGGTTTTGGGGTTTTTTTTGTTTTTTGTTTTAATAAAGACAGAGTCTTGTTTTGTTACCCAGGGTGGAGTACAGTGACAAGATTATAACTCAATGCAGCCTCAAACTCTGGGCTTCATGCAATCCTCCAGCCTCAGCCTCCCAAGTAGTGGGACTGTAGGCATACAACACCACACCCAGATTTTTTGTTTTTGTTGTTGTTTGTTTGTTCGTTTGTTTTTAAAGAGATTGAGTCTCACTGTGTTGCCCTGGCTGGTCTAGAACTCCTGGTCTCAAGTGATCCTCCTGTCTTGACCTCCCAAAGTGCTGAGATTATAGGAGTGAGTCCTCACACCCAGCCACAGCCAAAACAAACAAACAAATCTCTCAGATTACTTGGTCTACCAAGGATCCTAAGTTTAGCAAAGAACATATTCTAGTGTATGATCAATCTGTTTTGGTAAATAGACTGCTGGATATATTAATTCCATCTTTAATGTGGTGGGGAGGGGGAAATAGACTTGTGCTCTTGGCAGCATTTTGAAAGTATTCTTCCTAACAGAATTTCTCTCCTTTCCAAATTATATCCAACCCAAGTGCCCTATTTTACATTCTCCCATCCAATTCGCTTAGTCCTTGCTCATCCACAAAGGAAAACTGCAGCTTCCAATCTAAGACATTCCAAGGTTTCTGATCCTACTTTATGAATGCTTCTCGTTCTCTTCTTCAGGTTTGCTAAAGCAAATTTTGAAATTTAATGAAGTTCCCTAGAATGAAAGGGCCTGGGAAGCATGACCTATAGCCAAGGTCGAGCTGGTCACAGCTGAAAATCAGAGATTTGGCTTTCTAGTGAAAGGTTATCTTTGCAGCAGAAAGCACAGAGAACTGAGTGAGCTTGCCATATTTCAGACAACTACTATCACTACTGTCACCAGATCAAAGTCTAAGAAAACAGCCCAAGATCAGTCATTAACTCACTCAAACAAGTTAATGTCAGAAGGCAATATGTTACTATACAGAGTCCTGGTCTTATTTCAATGTTAGAATTTTTTAATAAAGCACTAAACAATGTTATACCATTATCAGACAAACATGAGCATCACAAAGATCCACTTGCTGTAACCAGCCTGCCTTCCCCTAAAGTACATATGAGAAAGTTATTTGTATATTAAAAAGGCATTCTTTACTACGCCTCTAAAGAGAACGGCCACTTAAAAGCCTATTGAGGACAGTGATCCTCAAGCATGTATTTTTAATATCAGAATCCTTTGTTCCAGAAAGCTTAAAGAAAAGCCTAATATGTAACATGGTAAAAGTCACACTGCTCTGAGAAGGGCCTGCCTCCTCCTTTTGGCATACTCCTCCTCCCTCTCCCACCTGGAGGCACTGCAACAGTGTCTAAAGCCCCACCTGGAATAGCCATTTCCAACTTCCTTGGGTTCTCCTCCCTGCCATGAGCCTTCCTAAGCTTAGATGAACTATGATACCATTTACAAAGCGCATGCTTGGCACTCATGGAGAGCTGCCTAAGGAACTGCTTCAGCCTTCCCTTAGCTTCCACTTCTTTTATCTAGCTCCTGGCATCCCTGATTCCCCATGAAGCCCCTGGGAATCCCAGATGGCTTAAAATGAGGCTTCTCAGACCTTGTTAATTTCTGTATGCTGCCACTTTGGGGTAAGAAATGGTGAAAGGAAATTTTCCCTGGCCTCCCTTTCTTCATTTTCATTCTCCCTCTCCTGCTCTACCCTACCATGATAGTCTTCTCTAGATCCACTGCTTAGCAAGGAGACTTTTCCAGCCAGATTTCCCTTCGATGGCTATTTCTTGAAGGCAAATTCAGTCAGTACTAACTCTTGGGAAGTAGGAAAAGTAGGGAGAGAATTTTTCTAAAAACTGCTGCCAGGAAGAAAAGAATACCTTGTACCAACGCTCTGGCCTTCCAATTAGCCTCTAATGTGACAAGAGTATCTACTACCAAGGGACTCATGTTATAAATAGATAATATAAAATAAAGTAATTGGAACCCATTCTTGGTAGAAATAATGCTACCAGCACACTACATATGTAATATATACAGTAACACTAAAGTGTCCTACAATTAACCATAAGGCATTCTTAACTCCTAATCAAATCTCCATGACCTGTATTTTGAATAGGGTTTTATAAAAACACACAAGGAGGTGAATCATCAAGAGTGGTTACAAATTACCTAATTCAATATCTAAACAATTTAGACAATGAATAGCATTAAGAATTTCCATTTGGTTGGATAACAGAATCAAGTGACCCCGTAAAGCTGTAAAGATATTTTTTAATCCTGAGAATCTACCACGTTCTATGGAATGTATTTTTACATTTTTCTCTTTATTTCCACTCCACCCCATACAGAATACTGAATGGATAATCAAATCCCAGCAGCTGCAGTCAAGAGAAGGATGGCTGACAGTATTACACAGGAAGTATTTATCATAAGTTTGCTCACTGTACAGAAATATCCACTTTCTCTTTTGTTTAACTTCTGACCCAAACTAGAAATTACTCTGCCTGCTTTACACCCCCACAGCAGGGCAGAACCCAGAGGCCTATGACCTAAGAATACAATGCTCCCAGTTTGAAGAGACAAAAAGTAGTAGGACAGATAAAGAAACCAGGCCCTGGCAATGAGGTAATGAGGACCCAGAAGCCCACAGGCCTCCTGAGAACAGAGCTGGAGGGAAGTAAAGCCTCCAGAGCAATACAATCGACAAAGCCTCAGCATTTAGAGGGAGCCCTGGACAATAGGAGAAGCAAATACTGAGACCAGAGCACACAACCCCATTCCAGCAAGATGGTTCCTAAGTGGGAGGGAGCCACAGAGCCTGGAGATTGCATAAGAGAAGTGTTGGCAATTCTGTCTTCGCTATTAGGGTCTGGTATAGCCACGGGCTAAGACTCAGCTAAGGGTGTTCACTGGCTCATTACCAAAGGGGCCTGGAAAATAGGATCAAAACTTTACTGTATCCTATTGTAGCATGTAGTACATGCATTTACGATAAACTTAACCTTATTATATGACACAGTTCTCAATCAATAGCATATATTTGGCTTTTGTACATCAATGCATTTGTTTTCTCAAGCTCAGCTGACTACTGCAATCAGGACTGTGCGGGTAGGCAGAGTAGGCCAGGCAGCTGTTACATACAGGTTTACTTCCACCTAGATGAGCCTCACTTTGCCCCTCTGCTCTGAACAGAGAGACCACCTGGCAAAGAGGCATATAACAGTATTATAAAATAAGCTGAGGATGTTGTCAAGTTTGGTGGTTAAGTTTTTGAAGCCACTGACACCTCCATGGAGTCAAATTCCTGCTCCGCCTGTGACCTCAAGCCAAGTTATCAAATGTCTTTAAGCCTCAGTTTTCTCAGCTGTAAAATTAGGGCTAATAACTGTACCTATCTCACAGGTTTAAATAAAATAACACACGCATTAAGTGTTTAGCATAATGCTTGACAAACGAGAGTTGACAATCATAAGGGGGGATCCACGAAACTTGGAATTATCTTTTGGAGGGCGGGCTCCTTGTAGTACACTCGGAATGTGTTCCTCTGGATCAAATGGTCAACCAAAGCTTTTATTAAATATCTGGAAGCTTTGAGAAGGTTGTGTCATGATTTGTGGAAGAAATGCCCCAAGTTGTGGCAAACAGGTGACTGGTTCTTCTACCACAACAACACACCTGTCCCCCATGTGCTGAGTGTTCAGTAGTTACTGGCCAAAAGCCAAATGACCCCCCCCCCCCGAGTGTCCCACCCTTCCTACTGACCCAATCTCACCCCAGTGATTTTTTTTGTTTCCTGTTTCAGCAGATGAAATAAGTCCTCAAAGGGAAATATTTTGCCAGTGTGGAAGAGGTGAAACAAAAATGGCAGAAGCACTAAAAGGCATCAAAATCGACAAGTTCAAAAACTATTTTGAGCAGTGGAAAAAGCATCGCGACAGGTATATTGTCTCAAATGAAGAGTACCTTGAAGGTGAATGAAGTTTAAACAATTTGTTTTTACAAACAAATTCCAGGTTTTTTTGGGTCTTCCCTTGTATGTTATTAGTAGCTAGACCAAAATGGGAAATAAAACAAGCAAAAATCTAGGTTCTGTGATATCTATCCCCTAGCTCCTTCTCTTCCTCTTTTAAGTAACAATAAGGAACATCAAGAATGGACTGAAAAACGAAAATACAACACTTTTTATAATGGATTTGAAGGCTCCATATTCTTCCTCACTGAGCGCACTACTGTCTTTGTCCACGTAATTTCTTCTTTCTGAAGTATTTGCACTATTTCCTCCCTACAACTCACCTCCATGAACATCTTTTAACATCATATTAGATGCAGTTTGTACAAATGCTTGTGCTAATAAAATTACTCTATCAAAATTCTCCTCTATTCATTCATGACTGTTCTAATTTACTAATATCTGCATCTTTCTACTCCCTGCTTACTACCAGTACCAGCACCAACACTAAAATCAAATATCTAATACATCTATTTCTCTGGACGCAGCAAGTGCTTAATGTATACTGATAGAGAGACCACAACAAGACTTCTGGAGTGAAGGCTAACAATACAGCACTACAGTGGAATGTAGGTAAAGCTGTATTCTCCTAGTGCCCAGGGAAGACAAACTGGTAGACAAGCAATCATAGCTACAAGGTTCATTAGGACTGCATTCTATACTTACAGCTATCTGGAAGTTTCCAAGTCTGTACTGACTTTTATTTTTCTCCCTGCCAGGGAGCTCTGGGAATGCTATTTTCTCCATGGTACTAGCCACGAGGTAACTACTTATATGGCAAACCATTTTTGCTTTGGTATGCTTTCTAGTTCTCAAAAAGAAGCACCTACCCTTAGCCATTCATTAACCATCATCAAAAATTTAAAATGTGGCAAGCTTGAGTTAGTCTGAATTTGCCAAAGAAACTAAGAAAGAAGCTCAAAACAGTGGGAGGGTTAAGCCTATTGCTTTCAGAGATGTAAGATGACATTCCCCAGAAATTTCTCCACAATTATCCATAGAGCAGAGGCTTTAGAATCTTGTTTCTGGCTGTGCACAAAGACCCTCCTAAAATTGCTTAGAATATCATTCTGAATGTGTGACTTAAGCATATGTTTTCCTCCATATTCAAGAATAATGTGGGTGGTATGGAAGAATCACTATTTGTGTCTGGAATGGTGGATGAGACAGCACGTGGGTCCAGGGAACAAGAGAATTTTAATATTTTCCAATACATGGGGTCCCAAAGAGTGAGCTGAGTTCTCTACTGCTGAACCTAGATTTATGCTGATTCTCAGGGCCCTGAATCTGTATACCACTCAATCTACCTAGCATCCTAGCAAGAAACATAATAGCTGTTGCTTAATGACATGTGGTCAAATGAATCTACGATGAAATTCAAACTAGAAAGAAACATCTAACTATACCTATTTCTGCTCACACAGAATGAGATTCCCAGATGAGAAGCTGTCAAAAGGACTGTGAGAGATACCATCATGTTCTTGTGAACTGAACGAGCTCAGAGAGCAAGGTTCTTACACTGGCAGCCCAGCCCCTCACTAAGAAACATGATTTACATGCTAGAAAGCAAAGCACAGGACTCAGAAAGAAAGTTAAGTGTTTAAAACTGGGAAAAACCACACTATGTAACACTTGAAAATAAAAATTTAAGAATTTTTCCCTGTGATAAAACTGTAATTAAATGTTATTTAACTGTTTCCTTTAATGACATCCATTCCAATTAGGTTTTAATAGACTGGCAGCCACAACCTATAGTTTTATGAAGCAAAGTAAAATTACAGTCTAGGAAAACATTTAAGGAAAGCGACCCATCAACACAGATGAGAGTTTATAATATATCCCCTCATCCCTAAAGACCCCCACAGTAATTGTGTTGAGCAGACAGCCATTAGGGCTAACAGTAGGTGTGCTCCCCACCAGTGAGTACTGGGTTGTTCTTTGAAATCCAAAGGTTGTTTCTGTGATCTGCTTTCCAGAAAATTTGCATGCCACTGAATAAAGAATGCAGTTGAAGAGGTGTATGTTCTATAGAGCCTCTATCAAATGTGCAACTTTTACCACTGCAATGGGGCTTTCTGTTATAAGATTTTAATATGTATTTTCTTATAGCTGATTATGATACAACATTACTCATCTTGAGAACACTGTCATATGCTTGGGAAAATGAACATCATGTAGAGAAAGTAAAATTAATATTTGAAAAACTGACTCATGTACAAGATAAATGTATCTGTAAATGAGATGCAATAAACAGAATCTTAAGAGTATGCATCTGTATCTATTTCATATTACATTATGAAAATCAGGGAGTAAATCACAAAAATTAACTCAGACCAAATAAGTATCACAGGCACTTATATTAGAAAAGAAGAACTGAGAATAATCAGTCCCTTTGTTAGCTGGAGGATGGGGAAAAGAAACTGAGCCTGTTGCTACCACAAATAAGTTTGCATATATTTACTTGAAAGAGAGAAAAAGTTAAAATGAAAATGTTATTTTTAAAACTAATTTTGAAACATCAACAGTTATATTTTCATAAATCACATATAATCAGGAAATTATAAGCCTTGGGGAGGGGGATATCTGGCCCTATGAAAAAGATTTCTTAATTTTCTGGCTGACAATCTGATGGCTCCAAATCCATCTGCCAAGAAGCAGAGTAACTTGGCTAACATTCTCTCACTTGGACACTTTCATCAGATTAAGGCTTTCATGCCAGAAATCTATTTTTTTTTCCTGGTGTATTTGGCCACTGCCAGAAATGGACCCATCGAATCCACCAGTGCTAAGGAGTTAAGCATCTGAGATTTAATTTAACAGTTTCAGCTTTATTAAGCTGTCACAGAGCGGCCCCACTTTGATAACAGTAGCTGCTCCAATTATGGCTTGGTTTAGGGTTGACAAGTATAATGATTCATTCGTGGCACATGAGAAGCAATAAAAGGTTGTTTTGCATTACAGCTTTAAAAATGTGGGCACTTTTTTCATTTAATTTGTCACTTAGCTTTTGCTAAGAGGACATTTAAATTGCAGTAAAAGGCAAATGGGGCTTTTAGTTTAAATGTAATCCCCATATTTAAATGATCTGTAATGGCACAGTGTTGGAGTGGGAACACTATTGTCTCACAGTGGGTCCTGATGGTGACATGTGACATTTGTATTCAGGTCCTGTATTATCCATGTGGCTAAAGGGCTTCCAATTTCATTTCACAGCCAGAAGCCTGCAGAAAACACCAATTAACTTGCAGATCCCATTTGCCGACAAAACTCAGCCTCTTCTCAATGTCTGGCATCTGGCAGTGCTCAGCATTTAATTCCAAAGCAGAGCCTTGAAGCAATATGAGCCCTGTGTAGGGGCACAAAGTCAAATTCCCCCATTTTATTAAGAAGCAAAAGGCTTTCCTTTTGTAGTCCAGAAGCAACTTTTAGTTAATTTTTTTGGTGAATGAATATTAAGATGTGATAGCTACTTCTACATGAGCTTCTTCACAGAACTAAGACCCCATTAAAATGGCAAGTGACCTCTGCTCGCCATCACAGTACACAGAAAAATGTCTTGCAGTCTAGTATGACCCGGGTGGGGGGGAGACTAAGGGCAACAAGTTGTGCTCTTTATCCTGAACTGAAAACAAAGAACTTGTATAAAGCCTGGTCCTTAATTAGAAAGTAGTCCACAGGGTATAACTACAATCAGCTGATGAAAATTTCCACCTAATGAGAATGTATACTTTTGATTGAGGGTCAAGGTACATCATTTACAAAACCAACTTGGAATTAAATGTAAACGCCACAAGTTTTATTTGACTGTATCACCTTTGGTAACCAAAAAATTTAGTTGTTATTTTCTTCCTAACCAGTCATTTGTAATTCTTAAGTGTTTCTAAGTACCAAAGCTCTTCAAATTTTATTCATTTAATATTAATCCAATTATCTTTTCCCTAAGTGATCCCCCCTCATTATAGTTTTTAATGCTAATCCATTTTTACTTTTATAAACCATCTAATCAATTCAACATGTACTACAGAGTTACAAAACTGAAAAAGTATACTTAAAAAAGTAGACCAATCAGTATCCTATAAAACTATTTTTTAAACCACGCATCACACTTGTATTCCCTAACCACCACACATTGCCCCAAAATATCATTCCAATACATTGAAACTATTTACTGTAGCTACAGATTGATTTAAATTTTGACTGGGGGGAAAGCCACTACCATTATTTCAGAAGACCTATTAAATATGTAACCTCTATCAAAAGTACCAAGATTTAGTTATTTCAAGATACTTAAGAAAAAAATGCCAGGAAAAAAGGTCAACAAATATCTAACAGTTGGCAAGTAGTAGGCATACGTTAAAAAATCAAGAGTTTCTGTACACAGTCAAGTTCCTGAAGGAACATCCTATTAACAGGAAAAGGGAAACACCAATATCAAATTTTTTACTAACTTGCTGCATAAGCCTAGATCACACAATGTCACCTTGTAGAAGCCTCTTAACCTCTCTGGACTTCAGTTTCCTTATCTGTAAAACAGTCATCTCAAATGTCCCTTCTAATTATGATCATGTGGTATCTTCAGACAATAGCTTCTCTTGGTTTAGACTAGACCTGTGATCAATCAGCATGTGGTCCATCAATGACCAAGAAAAATTTCACTGAGACTAAGGGTCTTCTAGTAAATATAGCCAACATTTTCCTCTCATAAAATTAATAAGGCAATGATATTTCATTTGTCACTTACAGATTTCTTAACAGAAAGACAAAGTAACATATACATCAGTCATTATTTCCCTAGCAATGAGTACTGGATAACAAGACTCATCCTAACAAAATTCGCAGTATTCTTTTAATGAACATGACTAAGGAATTTCTTACTTCCAACCACCAGCTTTATTTATATCTTTAATCATCAGAGATTTAGGCAACAATAAATGTTAGCGTTTGCTGTACCTTTTCATTCTGAGTATCAACAGTTCATCTAAATCTACAGCCGCCAAAAATAAAATGAATATCCAAACTACTTTTATTAATTTCATTGTGGAGAGAAGGGAAAAGATAGATTCCAAATTTTAGCTAATGGATTACAATATGAATCTAGAAATGAGTAACCAGTTCTATAATACAAAACAGCTATTTAAAAACAACACAGTTTTGCCAAATATTTAAAGGCAAATTCCTATGCTCACTTTCCTCAAGATCAGGCAATTCTCCCCAAACCCTTCCAAAGTTGTTTCTGTAAATGCCAGTTCAAGTTCTCATTCTTCCTATTCTTCTAACCAGTATACGTTTTGCAACAAGTTTCACTGTATGGGCAGCTCTCTCTTCCAACAATACTGTGACGATGTTCTTGAAACATGCAACTATGGTGTTTATCCATACACAACTCAATGGTAATGTACTTACCCAGTTCATCCCAGAGCTGCCTATATTTGTCAGTCATCGCAGTGCCCTGTTGCCTCCAAAGTGACAAGCGAGGGTCAGCCATGAACTGCTCTGTTATCAAGGTCAACATGCGGGCCCCATTGGAGTCCCTCATCTTTAACATCTCCCGCACCTAGTGGAAAGAAACAGACGTTTAGAAAAACATTCAAAAACAAATCCAGAAAATTCCACAGCAAAACAAGAGACAAACCATTTTTGTCTATTTCTCCCTGGGGGGAGGAGGGTTAAGTCTTTACACCAGTCCTCTTAAGCAAAGAAAATACATAATGAAAAACCACTCTGTACCATAAATAGTAATTGAGTCTAAGAAATGACCATTAATTATTTTAAATTATGTTTTATAATCCATACGAGGAAAAGAAGTTTTTCTAATTTCTCAATTCCAAAAAATTTTTTGGTTGGGTCTTACACATCCAACTGAGTAAGTGACTAAATTGTGTTTCATATGTATGGTACAATCAATTTTTTAAAAGGTTTCCTTCAAAGTATCTCTCTTATCTAAACCAAATACACTTTGTGATTCAAGATTATACTCCAACAACATAGGCATTCATGCTCTGACAAACCATAAAAGTGAAACTTGGCACTGGAAACAGGTATCTGGATCTAACTAGTCTGCTGAAATAGGTTTTAGCAAGGTGCTGCTGCTGCTTCCTTGCATAAGGTAAGATGCCATAACTTTGCCATCCTAAAGAAATACCACACCAAAACAAACACGACACATGGTTTGGCACCTTCCTGACTCTCCAACTGATTGTACTTAACACCAGAGAAGCAGAGCCTAAAGCAAAGTCCATTGAGAACTCTTTAGGGATCTTGTACATAGATCATAATGTTGACAATAATAGCATCTGTCCAGGTTATTTTTTTTTTTAATAGCTCTGTGGAAACTTATTTCATATGCCATACAATTTACCAATTGAAACTGAACAATGGTTTTTAGCATATTCACAGAATTGTACAAGTCCTTCACTTTTGAGAGAAATTAGTAGGTGCAATAAGTTCTCTCTCACCGAAGTTTTTTTTTCATATAAAGAACAGCAGCATACTTCTATTCATTCAGATGGGATGTTTTTGCAATGGTCAGAGGAAATGGACAGTGCTATGAGTTCAAGAATTCTACCGCTCTATATGAGTGATCCACAAAGTAGAATAATAACCACTGTCCTAATAAGTTAACTTGGTCTCTCAAGCCAGGACCTAAGCTCTGTCCATTACTCTTGTGCTACATCATCCAAATAAAAGAAAGTAAAAAAGAAACACAATGGTAAGCCTTGCTGCAGGAAACCCTAAATGAATCCAATCACCCCAAAAATGTGTACTGCTATGTATTCAACAAACAAGAATCCTAGCAAGCACCAGCTGTCCCTGTAAGGAATTCCTGGAGCAAGGTCACATATGCAGCAGCAAAGGTATCGGGGGAAGAGGCTGGTCCTTTCTTCAGGATTCTAAGTGAAAGGCAAGCAAAGGAGAAAACAGATCTCCAATACAGCAGCCAAATCTAGGTCAACAGATCCCACCTCAGGCTGGTACCCTCAAGCAGTAGAATTCCACCATAAGAAGAACTCAAAAGCACTTTTACTCTGAATCACAAAGGTTTTGCTTCCAGGAGAGTTACTTCAGTAATTCTCAAAGGAATTTAATCCCAGCATCATAGCACTAAAAAAAGTCATGAACAGGTGAAAGACTGGAAGGAAGAAAAGTAGTTACCACTTATTGGATATCATGCTAAAGAGTTTTTACATTTATACTTACCACTTAATCTTCCCAACAACCATGTAAAGTAGGCTAGATTATAATTCCCATTTCATGAGTTATAAAACCAAGCCTCTGAGAAGTAAATTGCCCAAAGGACAAGGGGAACAGCTGAGATCGGAACACAGACCTGTCTTAACTCCAAAACATATACTAGTTCCAAAATTAGATGTTGCTATTACTTCATATGGCATATAAAATGTGTACATAATATATAAGGATAAAAGTAGCAACTGCAGGCTGGGCGCAGTGGCTCATGCTTGTAATCCCAGCACTCTGAGAGGTTGAGGTGGGAGGACAGCTTGAGCCCACGAGTTTGAGATCAGCCTGGGCTAGCAAGAACCCATCTCTACAAAAACAAACAAACAAACAAACAAACATAAACATCTACAGACTAATAATATATCTTTCACATTGTTTCTGACTTGAGAATATATGAAATATTTCCTGTGTGTCTAAATATACCAAACCTTTTATATCATCAGTATATCGGTAAATTTGAGTTAATGCTAATTTTCCTCATAGATTGCTAACTTATTACTCAGAAATAACAATGAAAAGAAATGCTTTAACATTAAGCATATAAGCTAGAACTCTCTATTTAACCAGCACTCAACAGCCTACATGTAATTAATTTTCAGACAGCTGACACTAAGGCATGACATGAGTTTGAGGTGTCTATGAATTACCAAAGAATGATCAAATCATGTGTGAAGTAGTTTTAGAGTTAACTATATTTTATTGTACTCTAATTCTTAGAAAATTTGTCAATTTTCATATGGAATATGAGATAAACCTTTGTTAACAAGGCACTAAACCTTAATTAACAAGACACTGATTAATCAGAATACACTATTTCCTGGCCATACCCAACAACAAGAGTTTAATTCTTTTGCACTAGAAAAACTTTTATTATGGATATTAAAGAAGCTGTTTAACAAAAGTATCAATGAGCAGTTTTTTGATCTTACATAATAATGGCTGTGTCCCCAATGAAAACATACTGACTTAATGTTATTTAAAAAGCATTTTATTCAGTATTTTAAAATGTGTTTATGGTACTAAAAGTTCTGTATAAAGCAAAAGACACAGCTTTTGCTCACAAGGAACTTATAAACCAAGATAATTTTAATTCTTAAGCCATCAATTTTTGTTGATGAAAATGAATGGTAGACTTCATCATTTAACACCACTATCACAACAACTTTGAGAAATATGTTATTAACTCATTTTATAGATGAGAAAACTGACAAGTAATTTGCCAAGGTTCGTACACTTAGAAAGATCTAGAATTGAGATTTAAATTGAGATCTGTGACTTCAAAATCCATGCTTTTGAAAATAACTTATAAATACTGATTTTATTAAACTAAATATATAAAAGCATATTTTAGAGATTATATTAATGTTGTGTTCTACTTGGGAAAAACAACTTGAAAAGGGAGTATTTTGAATAACATTAAGCTATTTTATTTTGTTTGTACTACTGAAAGAAATTTTTCAAAACTGTATAAATTATCATCATTTTATTGACAGGAACAGAGAGAAACAAAAATGTCTCACATCTTATCTAAGGTCATCTAAGCAAATAAAAGCTTGCATTGCAACACAAAAATTTCTGTTGGTTAATTTAGACCTTGTTCTTTAATTTAAAAAAAAAAGCCTTTATGTTATTTTTAAGTATGGTCATATATAGATAGCTCCTATACATGTGTATATTTAGAATATTTCTTCAAAAATAAACAAGCATACCTTTGCAAAGAGTAAATTAAGCTGCTTCCCTGATCCGTGGTACCCGCCCTGGGAAAGGAACAGTTTAACCTGTTCTTGAACCTGCTCTTCATCTAAGTGCCAGCAGTTTTCATCATCTATACTAGCACCTGCTGTTGGATCAGGAGCACCTAGAAATAGAAAGAAAAAAAATAACACATATGCTAGATAAAAACTCTGAGCTAAAAGGATTCTGAAATAAACTTGAAAATAATTAAGACCCTATTTTTGCCTAAATACTTTTTAATCCAATCTCATGTTCAGTTATACATGAACAATTATGGCAAAATAAATACAAGAATCACTCTTATTTCCAGAACTCTCATGATTTGTGCTAAACCAAATGCAGATTACTTTAGAACTGTGAGACGTTTTCATTTGTTAGGATCAGAGATGATATCTTTAGAAATGAGTTTACAGGTTCTCTAAAGAATTAAAAAGTCACCAAAAATGTTTCATTATAAATATGTAATATTTGTCAAGCTTTATTGTGTAGGATACGCTGGAAAAATGTTTTTCAAAGACATCAGAAAATATAAAACAAGTAAACTAAGCAGAATATTTCTGTCTTTGCTAAGTTAATTCAAGAAGCTTTCACCATTATCTGCTGCTGTGTAAACTACATGCTGACATAAGTGTTTAGCTGCAGAAAACTGAAGATTAAAAAGGGAAATCAAGCCACATGGGAACAGGTAGTGCAGCTGTTGTACTTAACCAGGTTGTAGTATCACCTTGCCAAACTGCATAAATATTTTATTGCTGAAGTACACACAAAAGATAACAGCTACGTAATAAGCCCTGTGTGTGCAGACTACCTTAGAATTAGAAATTCAAAATTTACCCAGAATAGGCAGGTAAAGAGTAAGTTTCATTATTTCTTAATGAAATGAACTATTTTAAGGTCTACGATCCACAAGCAATACAAAAAGTTTTAAATCTGAAAACCATTCATCCCTAGTGTTTCATCTAATCAACCCCTAAAAAAAAATATATTTGTATGTATGGTCTTGAATTACTTTTCTTCTAATGATATAAAGCAGACTCAACTAACCAAATAATCACTAACATCTGCTCAGAACCAGGGTCTACTAGTCCCTAGTAGAGGAAGATAGTGGGTCTGTGAAACTCCCCGAAAAGGGGTATGTTTGTTCCTTCATTCATTTGTTCATTCATTCATTCATCCATTCAGTCAGCTTATTTACTGGGTTCCTGACTTGGTGCCAGCCTCCCTGCTAGACTTGGGGATAGAACTGTGCACAAAATAGACAGAATTCCCGTCTTCATCAAATCTAAAAGTCTAATTCAGAGGCTTTCAAACATTTTTGCCCAAGACCCACAATATGAAATAAGTTTTACAAAACATAGTGGATGGAGGAAATAAAAGATAGTCCAGGCAATTCAAGAGTAGATAAGCAGAAGAGCAATACAAGACAATCCTGGAGAAAAGCAGGCCAGACTGAGGACCTTGGCTGATAGAAGCTTAGTTTCTTTTTCCTGAGAGTAACGAATGAGAAGTCATGACAAAGTTATCCAAAGTAGAAGAATGGAATACTTTCTAGAAATATTATGCAGCCATAAAAATGAATGTGGAAATTCTCTATGTACTATAATGGAAAGATATCAGAAATATATTGTTGATTGGAAAAAAAAATCAGAGAAGAAAAGTACACACAGTACCTCCCTTTTCAGGTAAATAATGAGGTTTAACACTAGTGAGATTAATCTGGTAAAGAAGAGAGAAGACCCAAATAAACAAAGTAAGAAATCATACAGGAGACATTACAACTGTTACCAAAGAAATACAAAAGATTATCAGAGACTATTATGAACAATTATATACCCACAAACTAAAAGTCCTAGAGGAAATTAATAAATTCCTGGAAAGATAGAACCTTCCAAAATTGGACCAGGAAGAAACAGAAAACCTGAACAGACCAATAATGAGTAGCAAGACTCAATCTGAAATAAGAAATCTATCAAAAAAGAAAAACTTAAGACCAGATGGATCATAGACATAGTCTATCAAATGCCCTTGAAACTGTTCCCCAAAAAATCAAGGAGAGAATCCTCCCTAACTCATTCTATAAGGTCAGTATCACTGTGATACAAAAACCAGACAAAGACACAACAAAAAAAGAAAACAAACAGACCATTATCCCTAGTGAACTTAGACAAAAATCCTCAACAAAATACTAGCAAGTAGAATCCAACAGCACATCAAAAAGATAATACAACATGAACAAGTGGGTTTTATACTTAATACCAGGGATGTAAGAATGGTTCTACATATACAAACCAATAAATGTTACATACCATATCAACAGAATTAAAGACACAGCAATCTGACAAGAGAAAGAAATAAAAGGCATCAAAATTGGAAAAGAAGAAGTCAAATTATTCATTTACTGATGATATAATTTCATATCTAGAAAAACCTAAAGACTTCATCAAAAAAATTTTAGGTTTGATAAATGAATCCAGAAGTTTCAAGGTACAAAATCAACATACAAAAACCAGTGGCATTTCTATACACCAATAACAAACCTGTGAACCAAATCAAGACAGCAATCCCATTTAAAACAACTACCAGAAAAAAAAAAATCTAGGAATAAATTTAATCCGGGAGGTGAAAAATCTCTATGAAAGAAAAACTACAAAACACTGATGAAAGAAATTGTAAATGACATAAAAAAACAGAAAACCTCAAATTATACTACAAAGCTACAATAACCAAAATCGCATAGTACTGGTATAAAAACAGACATACAAACCAATAGAACAGAGTAGGGCATGCATAAATAAAGCCACATATTTACAGTCAGCTGATCTTCAACAAAATCAACAAGAACATACACTGGGAAAAGGACATTCTTTACAATAAAGGACACCGGAAAAATTGGATGGCTATATGCAGAAGAATGAAACTGGACCCTTATTTCCCACCGAATACAGAAATTAACTAAAGACAGATTAAAGACCTAACTGTAAGAACTGAAACTATAAAAACTCTAAAAGAAAACTCTCCTGAACATTGGTCTAGGCGAAGAATTGATGACTAAGACTTCAAAAGGACATAAATAAACATTATTCAAAAGAAGACATGCAAGTGGCCAACAGACATATAAAAAATGCTCAACATCACTATTAATCAGAGAAATGCAAATTAAAATCACAACGAGATATCATCTTTCACTAGTAAGAACAGTCATTATTAAAAACACAAAAAATAAAGATGCTGGCGAGGATGTAGAAAAAAGGAAATTCTTACACACTGCTGGTAGGAATGTAAATTAGTACAATCTCTATGAAAAAACAGTATGGTGATTTCTCAAAGAACTACAATAGAACTACCATTCAATTCCGCAATCTCACCACTGGTTACCTACCCAAAGGAAAAGAAAACATTTTATCAAAAAGATATCTGTGCTCGTATGTTTATCACAGCATTATTCACAATAACAAAGATATAGAATCAACCTAAGTATCCATCAATGGATAACTGGATAAAGAAAACATGGTACGTATATATAATGGAATACTATTCAGCCATAGAAAAGAATGAAATCACTTCTTTTATAGCAACATGGATGAAACTGGAGGCCATAATCTTAAGTGAAACAAGACAAAAAGAAAACACCACAAGTTCTCACTTATAAGTGGATGCTAAGTAATATGTACACAATGATGTAGAGTGTGCAATGATAGATGATGGAGACTCGACAGGGTGGGGGGGGAGTGATGAGGAGAAATTACTTAACGGGTACAATGTATGTCATCATTCCAGTGAAGGACACCCCCAAAACCCTGACAATACCACTATGCAATCTATGCATATAACAAAATTACATTTGTACCCCATAAATTTATATAAATAAAAAATATTAAAAAGCAGAATATATATAAATACACAAATAATGAGGTTTTAAAAAGAGCTTATATATTAGTATCGCCTTATCTATGCACAAATTATATTGGGAGGACATTTTAAGTAGGTATAGGTAACCTATATACGGGGGGGAAGACACTGCTCTTTTAAAATTCTGAAGTCACGTGAACATATTTATGTATCAGAAATAAAAATCACTTTATCTGAAATATTGCGGGTGAAATGGGGAGCAAAAATATATAATAACAGTGAGGATGCTACTCTGACGGTCTGCACACATGATGACAATGTTTGCCTGAAAAACTGCAGTGAGAGCAGAAATGGAGAATCTGACAGGTTTTTAGGATATGAATGCAACAAGAACTTGGTGAAGAAGTGGATACATGAGGTATGGGAGAAAAAGGGGTGGAGAGAGACATGGGTTTCCGGAGTAAACAACACACAGATCACCAGAGAAGGACTAGGTTTGCTAATGGGAGGGGCAGCATTTAGATCATTAGCTTGGTTTTAGACATGGTAAATTTTATTATTTCCCCCTGGGAAGAGACGTCTCATTTAAAAGGTTAAGAACTGTTGTAAAGCATCCTTACACACATTATCGCACTTTCTCCTCACAATGGCCCCTGGGAGTGAGTATAGATCATGATCCCCATTCTTCAGAAGGAGAAACAGGTTCCCAGTGGTTATGACTATACACAGACACACTATAAAATCCAGTCTCCTGATTCTTTTCCCCACTGATGAACTTATCCTAGAACCCTGGAGCTAGAGTTGAGCCCTGAGGCCATCCGGGCAGGGGCTGTAAACCCCAAAGCAAAGATAAATTTTTAAGGAAGGTCTGGTATATTTGTAGACATTTGATAGCATGCTTCTCTTTAACAGGAGGCTTTAAGGACACAATGCTGTGAAGAATCAACTACTAGGTCTATATCTGTATCCCGCAGAAATTCAGAACCCCAGGTCAAGCCTATCTCTTTCATTCTAGGGAAACACACACACACATACATCCCTGCACAAAGACAACTATAGCGTCTTCACCTAAATAAATCAAAAGAGACTTTCCAAACAACTAACCTACAGAATCTCAACCTTTATTTTTAAGTCCTTCCCAATATCTTCCTTAGAAATCTGACATATCCTCAACTTATCCTCTTCTCAGGGAAAACTCTGATTAGTTACTGATCATCCACTCCCACTGTTAAATCCAATTTCTATCCTCACAGTGGTTATTTCCCCCAATTTTTGTGATTTTTTAAGTTTTTATCTGTTGGGCACGAAGGGCAAAAATCCACAAGGAGTCTTGCACCAGAATTGCTTGGATGGGGGGATGACTGCTGTGGCACAGCTGAAGACACTCAGCTGCTTGGGTCAGAGCCAAGTGACACTTGAGGCTCAGTTTGCTGCAGAAATAGTCAAATATTTTAAGTACTTCTGAATTTAAATGGAAGAAAATCCCAGTCTTCTCCGATGGCCTGCCTGAATTGGCAAAGGGGTCTACGTTTAGATACACTCCCAAAACCTCAGAATACACTCAACTTAATTTTTTCATGCTAAGAGTCAGAAGTGACAGAAAGAAGAATCCAGATATCACTCTTGACTTGAATTACACATGCATTTTTCCCCTTAAAACTGGTAGGTTTTAGAAACATTATCAAATTTTTAAAAAATATGAGATTTTCAACTGCTCTAATGGACACTTTATGTTCATACAGATTTTGGTTCTTACCAAAGTGGAGAAATAGCTACTAGCAAATGTGTATGAATATGAATTATGTTTGCTCAAAAGCTTTTAAGAAAATTAAGTGCTATGGTTGAATATTTGTTTCCTCCAAAATTCATATTGAAACTTAATCCCTGGTGTGGCAGTACTGAGAGGTGGGGCCTTTTAAGAGGTGACTGGATCATGACAGTTCTCTCCTCATGAATAGGTTAATCCAGTCTTGGATTAATGAATTAATGGCTTCATGGGCTATCATGGGAGTAGATCTGATGTATTTGTAAGAGGAAGAGATACCTGAGCTGGCACATTAGCATGCTCAGCCCTGCCCTGCACTGGGAGTCTTCATGGAGTCCCCACCTACATGAAGGCTCTCACAGAGATGGCCTCTCAACCTTGGACTTAACATCTCCAGAACACTAAAAAACGAATTCCTTTTCTTTATAAATTTCCCAGGTTCAGGTATTCTGTTATTAACAACAGAAAACAGACTAATACATTAAGTTTGAGGTTTTCACTTTTTGTTCTTTTGGTAAACTAGTATTAGGATTAACTTGCTTCTTGAAAGTATTGGGGAGTGAGGATAGACATTGGAGAAGAAAATGGCTCAAAGTCTACACATCAGTTGAGAGAATATGCAGGTTTCCTTCCTAATCCTGGATTAAAATTCATTAGATTTCAGTTCTAGGCACCATTTGGAAAAACTCTGCATCCTCCAGCAAATCACTTAAGCTCCTCAGGGCTCCATTTCCTTCACTCTAAAGTTCTATAATGTAAGAATAAAAAAACCTGAGCAACAGAAATTAGAAATCTGCTCATGTGGTGAAGAAAAATTCCTTAGTCATAAGAACACAGGCAAAGATAACCAGTGGATCAATAAAACATAACTTTACTCTATATTCAACTCAATATTTTAGGAATGATACATGTACAATATACATTATAGACCAGGAAACTAAATGTCTGCAGCAATAATAATTTCCCTCAAAGTGCGAATTCATGTATTTAACTTTAATGCTAAGGTTTAACTATTTAAATCCCAACTATTTAAATCTTGATTTACATGCATTACAATATTGCCTAAGCCTTATATAAAATCTTCAGATTTGCAAAATGTATTTCTCCTTATTAACGGTTATCTAGAATCAAAGACAAGCCTCTCAGCATTTAGCTTCAAGAAGGGAATGTAAAAAGAAACATAACTCATGTATTTATACATTTGCTATTAGGTATTTCCCCAGTTGGGCAGGAACCAGAATCTGTATGTATATAAATTAAATGATCCATTAAAATATTTTAAAGTCTATCATGTTTTTGTCCTTATTTATATTTATAATTATAAATGCTGCAATATTTACAAATGTATAATTAATCTTTGTGGGCACTTTATTACTGAAGCTTAACTCTTCAAAGTTTCAAGCCTTCAGGGAAAGTGAAATTATCTGTTGGAAAAAAGTGAAACAGTTTAATTGTTTCTCATTCCCAGATACGGATGTGTGAGTGTGATTTATCCTCCTATTTTGATAATGTAGTGCCACAGGAGGAAAGCAAAGGAGGATCCATGGACACTGTATCAGCTGGGCTCGGTGGCTCAGCCTGTACTCCCACGCCTTGGGAGGCTGAGGTGAGTGGATTGCCTGAGCCCACGGGTTCGAGACTCGCCTGGGCAACTTGGCGAGACCTCATCTCTACAATAAATAAAAAATCAGCTGGGCGTAGTAGCATGCGCCTGTAGTTTCAGCTACCTGGAAGGTTGAGGCGGAAGGATCGCCAGAGCCCAGCAGATCGAGGCTGCGGTGGCCAGGAGCGGCCACTGTACTCCAGTCTGGGCGACAGAGTGAGACTCCAACTCAAAAAACAAAAAAAGAACCGTATCTAAGTCTTTGGCAGCCCCTGCCTACTGCTTGATTTGGTTCTGATTTAGTTTCGATTTATCCCAACATCAAAACTCCCTTACCCCAGTAGTTCTCCAAAGTAAGAAAACATCAAAATTCCTGAGGCATACTGTGGAAAGTAAATGCTAAAACACCATTTCAGACCCAATGAATCAGAATCTTTGCTGGGGATTAAAATGGGAAAGTGGGGTAAGATTCTGTATTTGGAGAGATGTTGAGCAGGGTGGCACATTCTGGATCTTAATAATGAAAAGTATTTTTCTGATCCTGAGGCATCACACAGACATCTCTCCAGGGTATCTAATAAAGCATATTTAAGACACGCTGAATGAGATATCAATCTCATGCCATGGATACAGTCACTTCTAAGCATCAGACAACACCAAATCATTCTGCAAATTTTAAAATGAGCTATGAAGACATGTTCACAACTGGCTATACTAAATTTGGTACATGGAGCTATCCACAGCTTTGGGTTCTAATGGGAGGCTTGGCACTTTCGCTTCTCTTACTCTGCTGGAAAACAAATTCAAAACAAGAAAGGATGAAAACTTTCAGTTTGCATAGTTATCAACTTCATCTTAATTATGACATAACTGCTTCAGTAACACTATTGTTCAAATAATACTTTTAAACCATTTATAGTTATGCTGCAGTATTCTTTTTGTTAAAACTAATTGTCAAATTCAGTCTATTTAGGCAGAATGCAGACAGCAGATGTCTACATTGCAGAGGTGATTAATTCAGCCTCTTCTGGGGGACCTATAGAAGAATGCCATCTCCTACAGTTTTAGGGCTTGCTGCTAAAGCTAGGAAACCTGAAGCCAGTGACTTACAAAGGCACTGGTACACCTATCTTACAAGTTGAAGGCAAAATCCTGACATCAACCATTGGCACATAGAGGAAAAAGGCAAGACAGCAAATTTCAGTGATTCAGACTCAAAGAAAGTCTTTCTTTAGAGCAGAGAGAACTAGATGACATCTGAAAAACAGGGTACACTGAATAAACACAACCTCTAGAAAAGATTTAAGTTTCATCCTTAGTTGAATTCTCCTTTCAAGGTGGTGACTAACTAATGCCTTCATTTCAATTTATTATACAATTTTGCTGTAACTGAAACAGACAGATCTTTCAACACCTACTATCCTCTATAGTCAGTCCATAGAATTCTACTGCCATGATACAGTGTGGAATCCTCCCCAGGAGCTGTTAGAGGACAAGCTGATTTCTTTAGTATGGGAGCTAATGACAGAGGAAACCCTGGCATGCACCAAATTCTACTCCCCCAACAAACTAGCTTCCTTTCAGCTAAATGCCAAGGAAGTAAATAAACAGTAGTGCCATTCGCATATATTTCAGGGAACTCAAATAGACCTGTCAGGGTTTACAGCCCCATCTCTGTTATTTTCCTCTCTTCTGACTTTATTACTCATCTCTTATTATCATTTAATTTACTTCAGGAGTTCAATAGTGTACTTATGCATGTACAGAAATGATCGTGTATTTTATATGGATAAAAAGCAGTAAAGTATTCGTACATTTTCCAATGCTCATTAAAAATGCAGAGCATGAACACAGAGTGCATAAAAGGTAAGTCATTTTCCATTACTTACCTAATAAATGTATTAGCAAATACTTAGTACACAAATATTTAAGTGCAAAGTTCTCAGAAAGTCTTATTTCTACATAATCTAACTCTTCAGATTTATTAAAAGACATCTACTATACTTGCAGGCTTTAAAAATAGTTTGGTCAGATTATTTTTAAGAGACTTAAAAAAAAATGGTTCACAAATATTTCCCTCAAATATTTACCACCGCTCTTGAAGGTTCCTATCAACTACCACATCACAATGATGGTGGTAATAGCAATTCCTATTTACTCCTTTAACCATCCTGACCTTATGGAACAGGCACTCTTTATTGTCCACATTCTACAATTAAGAAAAGTGAGGCCTGAAGAGAGCCAGTTACTTGCCCCTGATCACAAAGCTGGACAGCAAGGGGCCAGCAGACTAACTTCAAAAGCTGGACCTCTTGAACACTGAATAGTCGTACAGTGGGAGGTATAAGAAACTCAATTGTGGGGAAAACAGGAATAATGAGCTCATCTAGCCAACATGGAGAGACATAGGGGTTAAACGAGAGAGGGATGGGCAAGGAAACTGAACACAGCTGGTAGCAATCCTCTGCAAATTATGAGGGTCAGAGTGGTATCAGAGATGACTGAAGAATGTGGGGAAGGCAAGATTTGGAGGGGAAAAGAGGATGAAAGGTATTGGGCTGAAAGAAACTGAGTTGTCTCTGGTGTTACCCTAGCAAATTCCTTATAGGCTAGAGATTTGTAATTCCTCCATACTAGGAGATGTAAGTTCAAAGACTACTTCTTTTGCTAAAGTGAAATGTAAATAAGTTTCATATGATGAAAAAAATACCACCTGTACATGATCATAAACCGTATTATAGAAGCATCAAGCTTTAGTAATAACTTAAGGGTAAAAATGGTCGTTTTTTGGAGGGAAATTTGGCAGTAATTACAAAATCAAAAAACATATCATTTGTTATGGCTTTTTTCATACTAAGAATCTATTATTCAAAAATATTTGCACACATTCACACATACACAGCACAGTCACAGCAGCAGTGTATACAAACGAGGAAAATGCAAACAACCTCTTCAAGGTCATTCAGTGGATTAATAACTAAATATTATACTACACTACAATTAAAACAGTAGTAAGCCTATTTGTACTGACATAATAAGATATTCATGATATATTAAGAGAAAAAAGAAAGTTGAAAAATGTTTAAATTATTTAAAATTTCATGTATACATGTCTATGCTTGTGTGTTCAAAGAATAAACCATGCTGTCAGCAGTGGTTGCCTTGTGGCATAAAGGTGCTGCTGGAAACTAAAGGAGCTGTTGGGAGTGGGAAATCAATGAAGGCTTGTCTTTTCAAATTCTTCAGCACTTCTACACTACTGCATACATTCTTATTGCTTAAATTTTCTTTAGGTTTTACACTATTGCACTTTGAGATGTATAGTTAAAATAACTTTAATTCTCTCCTATGGAATATATTTGCTAATTACATTGACCACTAGGAGATGATACCTTTGTTTCACCAACTGTCAACACCAGAATGCTCTACAGTAAAAAGGATATACGGTAATAATCAAATTATCTCCCTAGGATACTTGCAAAAACTGGTTGCTAATGCAAGTCCAATTACAGTGAACACGATCATCCACAGAGAAATAGAAGGAAGAGAGATGCGACACAAGGCCTCCATGGGATGACTCCAACTGTCACTCACTGGTAGATCTGAACATGTGTGTGTACATGTCCTTACAGAATAAATCTCCAAGTTCCTACTAAGAACAAAACAGAATGAAAATGACAGTGATACTTTTTGTTTAACAAATATGAGTGCTTATTACATCGTAAGTATTGTGTTTAGGGAGGCTATCAAGATACACAGACCATAGTTTCAGTCCTTTAGCAATCAAATGAAAATTTGGAGCTACACAATGAAGATGGGACTGCTGAGTATATCTGTTTGTTTGTTTGTTTGTTTGCTAATATCTGGGAGAGTCTGAACAGAATGATATATAAAATGGTTGGAACATAAAGGCATTCAGAGGCTAAGTTAAGCAAGCCAGGCAGGTATGAATGAAATTCCTGGTCTTGATTTTATAAAAGCCATGCTCAACCAAATTGAAATGAAAGAACCCACAAACGCATACCTGGGTGAAATGACAGGAGGTATGCCTTTGCAGTTTGGGTCCTAGGTGCCTCCTTTGTCTCTGCAGATACTCCACCAGCAAAGACACAGTCAGACTTGGAAGTGATCTTGGACATCATATGTCAACGCTCATCTGACATGTGAATTAATCCTCTCTACGTTTGGCTGACTGAGATGGTATCTCTGGGCACATGACAAGTAAGCGAGGGATAAATCTAGGCTACTTCTGAGACTGGCCCAGGCCCTGGGAGTGAAAGATCACTAAAACAATCCTCTCCCCTTTTCCTGTTCCAGGTTGGGTCCAAGGCCAGTTTCCACTCAGTCTGCCCTCTCTGTGGTAGTCTGCTCAGCACAGGTTAGCCCACAAAAAGATCAGTAAAAGAAAAAGTATGAGAGGGAGAGTGAAAGAGGAGGAAGTATGTGCCAGAAAGTCAGAGAAAGCCAACTGACCTCCAACGCTAACATTACTCATCCCTCAACTGCTTTCTGCTCTCTTAACTATAATAACCTGTGGGTACCCAACATGAGGTAAGCTCAGTCATCTTTTTTATAATTATATATGCATATATCATACCACTAAAATTCTCCTAACACTGTTAGAGAAGATACTGAGCAATTTTAATCGAGAAAAACATGAGTCCCACCAAAGGTCACACAGGTGCTATGTAGCAGAGATAACATTTGACTCTAGGCCTCCTGATTTCAAGTTCAGTTGTCTGTCCCTACACTACAATTTACCAATCTACATCTCCTTTAACAGGAAGCATAAAGGACCAGAAAAGGCCAAGTTGATTTACTGAGAGAGTGGAGTTAGTACTTAGAAATCATTAAATCTCTAGATAAGTACTTAGCAAAGACACCAACTTCTTTTTTTAAGAATATGAAAGCTGAAAGGTTTTACTAGAATATAAAACCAAGAACAAACAATTTTATTTAAAGTGTAGAACTACAACTGGCAATCGCCTTGGTAGGTCATTAACATTAACTATGTTACCAGTCACTTTTAGCATAGTTAATTTAAAAATCTAACTTACATTATGTCAGAAATTTTATGAAAACATGTTGATATGTAAAAAAGTCTGACAATAACTGAACTATTATGATGACAAAGTCTATTCAAACAACTTTCACTGAATCTGTGACCTTGGCTGTAAGTCACAGATGACTTATATCCCATAATATAACCCATTTTCCCTGGTTTCCTTATCTACAAACTATTACAATCTTAAATTTGCAATATTCAGCTTGCAAGGAAATTGTGAGGAACAATGTATTTGAGATACACTTGAAAAACTTTTAATTCTTAACAATAAAATCTTCAAAAAATAAAATACTTCAAAATAATAAGAAAAGCAACCAATTAAATTTTAAGAAGCATCAGGGTTAAGTTCACAGGGTAAAGCAGAAAAGCCTACTGTTATCAACATATTTTGTATTTACTTATAAATTCCATTACAGCTTTTCTCTACAAAAGAATCTGGATAAGCTAAGCCTCGTCTTCATGACACCAACTGATCGAGCCTAAATCATATCTTAACACTATCTAGCAAGGTAAAAGTGATGCCCTTCCTTAGACAAAAATTAAATCCTCTCAATGTTCATATTCAAGATATTTTACTCAAAGAAAAATATATCCACAAAATCATGTAAGAAAGTATTGCTTTAGAAATAGATTTTGAAAAGAAGAAAGCTTTATGTACAGATGTTTGGAGGCAGGTGGGACCATGTAGTCAAATAACTGTAAAACATTTTTAATCCTACCCCCTACTAAGTCATTAATCTAACAGTTAAAATAAGACCCTCCAGGGAGCAGATTTCCCATTCCTTCACTTAAGGTCAGGGCCTGCTTCCTACCTCTCTTCTTTTTTACAACTTGTCATACTAGAATGCAAGGCAGAAAGGCAGTTCATGTAATTGGCCTACTTCCAGGCTTGGAGCAAATCTGACGACAAATTAAGTGAAGAGAAGGCAGGCGGGATAAACTGCTCAAGTTCACTGCTCTCATGAAGCTGTTCTCATACACAAGTTATTTGAAAATCATACTGAGTTTAAAGCTAAACCTGCATTCTGTCCTTGATAGTCCCCTGGATATCATTTCCTTTCAATTTTAGAAACTATCAAAGAAATATGTCGTGTGAACACATCCATCTTCAGTTTACATTGTTTTATTAGTCCCACTACTTCAACAAGGATTTTAAAATTTTTTAGATAAGAAATGTTGGGGCTACCATCCTTTCAAAGCAAGCAAAACAAATGCAGAATAAGCAAGTGATTATTGACAGAGACCGTTGGTTACATTAAAACTGAGAGAACAAAGTGCAAAGTGACCCTAATGGACCACATGACCTAAGGAAAAAAAGGAGGGGAAAAGAAAGAGGATGCATAAAAGTCTGAAGAAATGGTATACCCTATTCTTCTGCCTCCACTGAACAATTTAATAAGAAGACACAAATAGTCTCCTGAGAAATCTCTGGGATGTTGATAGCTGGCCTGAATTTTCACAAGGCAGCAAGATTTGAGACAGATGACATGACAGAGCAGAAGCCTACTTGAAAAGTACTTGAATACATGTGCTTTTGGTGGGCTGAAGGTACTTCTGTGGCAGAGTTGTTTACACTTCTGTTATTTTTTACATTGGCAGACTCCACCAAGTCAAATGCTTTACACACCTTACGATAGCTACTTTAATAAAGCTGAGCCTGATATGGGAAGCACTAGAAGACATAAAAACCACGTTAAAAGTACCTTACAGCACCAGGAGACTTGTTAAAGAATTTTCACAGCAGCTCTATTCAAAACAAGGCCCATCAACAGTAAAATGGACAAATAAACAGTGATATTCTCATACCCCGTACACTCTAGAGCTGTGCTGTCCAATACGGTAGCCACTAGCCACATGAGGCTACTGAGCACCTGCAGAGTGACTACTGTGTGATGTGAGATATGCTGCAAAGTGTGAAACAGACAACAGGTTTCAAACTTAACATGAAAAAAGATAAATATCAATATTTTTGTTGAAAAATATTTATGAATATTGTGATACATGTTGAATCAATATTTAGTATATACAGCTAAAGGAAATATGCTATCAAAATAAATTTTACTTCTTTTTGCTTTTTAAAATGTGGCTGTTAAAATGCTTTAAATTATGCATGTGGTTCATATAATATTTGTATCGGACACTGATGCTCCAGATAAATGAACAAGTAAATGAAACAGTATAGGTAAATCTTACAAAGATGATTCTGAGTGAAAGAAGTCGGTAATATGGGAATCATACTGTATGATTCAATTTACACAAAGTTTAAAAACAGATGAAACTAAATTAGTGTTTAATGATGTCAAAAACAACAAAGGAAGTGATTGCCATAAAAAATCAGGCAGTAGGTACCAAGGAGAAGAGGAAAGGACTTGTAACTGGAAGGGGGTATGTGGGAGCCCTCTCAAGGGCTAGGAGCCATCTACGTCTGGCCTTGGTAGTTAGCTAGCCTTGTTAATCTGTACATTCATATATTATGTACTTTTCTGCATTGTATAGCTCACAATTTTAAAAGTTTATTAAAAAGGATCTCAAATTGCTTTCTTTAAGAATTTTTATTTGCTGTATCATAGAGCAACTCTGAAAAAACCTAAAAGAATAGGGTTGAGTGACTTGTATCTCAAATCAATATAACTAAACAAATTTAACAATTTAGTTAGGTCTTTGAGTTTTACTTTCTTCAACAAAAGAAGAGCCGGGCTCGGTGGCTCAGGGAGGCTGAGGTGAGTGGATTGCCTGAACTCGTGGGTTCGAGACCCGCCTGGGCAACTTGGCGAGACCTCATCTCTACAATAAATCAAAAATTAGCCGAGTGTGGTAGCACACGCCTGTAGTTCCGGCTACTTGGAAGGCTGAGACAGAAGGATCGTTGGAGCCCAGCAGGTGGAGGTTGCGGTGGCTGGGAGTGGCCACTGCACTCCAGTCTGGGTGACAGAGTGAGACTCCAACTCAAAAAAAAAAAAAAGAAAGAAAGTTTTACTTTCTTCAAAACTGTTTTACAGCTGGGCTTGGTAGCTCAGCCTATAATTCCGTGCCTTGGGAGGCTGAGGTGAGTGGACTGCCTGAGCCTGCTGGTTCGAGAACCGCCTGGGCAACTTGGCGAGACCTCACCTCTACAATAAATCAAAAACTAGCCAGGCGTGGTAGCGCACGCCTGTAGTTCCAGCTACTTGGAAGGCTGAGGTGGAAGGATCGCCGGAGCCTAGCAGGTCGAGGCTGTGGTGGCCGGGAGCGGCCACTGCACTCCAGTCTGGGCGCAGAGTGAGACTCCAACTCAAAAAAAAAAAAAAAAAAAAACTGTTTTAATTCAACATATTTTTTAAGTAACTTAAAAATCGTGTACAAGTTTTTTACAAGCACAAGCAACCTTTAGTTTGACATTATTTGTCCTATATGAAATAAGTGACGGGTATATTTTTGAAAAGTTGTATATATATATATATATATATATATATACACACACATATTCTTATGAATCGACATATTATCAATGTATAAAATAAACATTTGATAAATGTGTCTACAAATAAATGAAGTAACATGTTTAATGTATGAAAGATTTAAAAGAAACTCTCTCTAAACAAGCTGTAATATTTTTCTGAAAATACATTTTCTTAATATGAGGCATCCTGTCAGAAACTTCCCCGCATTCAAAAATAAATTTTAAAAGAAAATGAAAAAATTCAGAATACGCACAAGTCAGTTTTCTTAAATTAGTGTTTTGCATAATATCTAGTATTTGATGAAATATTACGAAATGTAAAGGAAGTATAAGAATCAAGCTGTAAAATAAATTATTTTGGCAAGCACAAAAGGCTTAATACCTAGCATGAAACACTCTAAAAGAAATGTTTTAGGATACAAAACTAAATTTAAAAATCTCATTCACCTAAGAGCAATACTGATGACCTACTTCACATTTATTTCATTTTTATGAATAAGTGAACGTATAAATGACAAAATACCCAGAGAAGAAATGTACAGAGTCAATGTCTATACTCACCATGAACTTGGTTGATTTCTGAATTTTGGGAAAGAATTTCATCTGCTAATTTTTGAGCAGTTGGCAAAACTTCTGTGTGGTGCACTGTAATCAAATACTGTACAAACTTTTGTAGTTGGTCTCTATTCATTTGAAAGAGAGTCTCTGAAATGGGAAGATGCAGTTTGACCTGATCTGGCTTGCGGATGCGGTATAAAGACAGTGCCACAACATGGGCACAATAAAATATGTCCTTGTTTCCACAGCTGCAGGTCACTGAGGTAATCTTGCAACGATCAAAGCTGATGGCCACGTTGCAAACAGTTTCTGGCTCCGATTGTATTGCAGGTTCTGTCACTGTGCCGCTCAAGTGGAAACCTATGTGAAAGAAAGGGAGGGTTTAGCTTCTGCATTTAGATGCTATGAAATGCTCTAATTCTTTGAAATGTGTGGGACTTGACAGCAGCAAGAAAAAAACATGAGAGCTTTTATTTTCAAGTAAAAACATTCAGGACACAAGCCACCCCCACCACCCCCTTACAGGTAAAAAAATAAATGGTATTCAACAGACATGCTGAAGTGTTTTCCACAACCACATAAAAACACATACTGCAGCACACCACCATACCTACAGGAAGAAGTTAAATTACAGCACTGAGAAGTCATCACTACTCTATTCTGAATCTGTGGTGTACAAGACAAAAATTCCCTAGATCAGTGGGGCTAGAGGAGTGATGACTCTCTCCTATACTGCTATCCTTTATTATTATTTTTTTTTTTTAATTTTTTTTTTTTTTTTTTTTGTGTTGGAGTCTCACTCTGTCGCCCAGACTGGAGTGCAGTGGCTGCTCCCGGCCACCACAGCCTCGACCTGCTGGGCTCCGGCGATCCTTCCGCCTCAGTCTTCCAAGTAGCTGGAACTACAGCCACGCGCTACCACGCCCGGCTAATTTTTTGATTTATTGTAGAGATGAAGTCTCCCCAAGTTGCCCAGGCAGGTCTTGAACCGGCGGGCTCAGGCAATCCACTCACCTCAGCCTCCCAAAGGCGCGGGATTACAGGCTGAGCCACCGAGCCCGGCAGTTTTACTTTTTTAGTGATGTGTTTATATGTATGCATCATCCACCAAATTATGAATTCCAGTGTTTGTATCATAATCATCTTATTTTTTTTTTTTTTTAGTTGGAGTCTCACTCCATCGCCCAGGCTGGAGTGCAGTGGCACACTCACATCCACCCCAGCATCGACCTGCTGGGCTCTGGCAATCCTTCTGTCTCAGCCTTCCAAGTAGCTGGAACTACAGGCACTCCTTACCACACCAAGCTATTTTTTTTTTTTTTTTATTTATTGTAGAGATGAGGTCTCACCAAGTTGCCCAGGCTGGTCTCATAATCATCTTTTTATTCTCAGTGCATGCTACACAGAAAGTTGTCAAAAAATTTGTTTACTTTTTGAGTGAAAGGATTAGTTAATGGTTGATATCCTCATAGAAAAAATATGCCCATGTGCATAATAATTTCATACTATTATTCAGTTTATTGAATGCAACAAGCATCAAACAAGACACTGGTGTAATGCAACTGCCCCAGAATTTGCCACAACAGAATGGTGTTTATTTGTCTGGGTTGTCAGCTGTGGTAAACAAACGAGTCTCTAAATTTCTTCAATTTTAGTATTCATACAAAAACTTAAGATATATATACTTATTCTGCCTGTCTGCTAATGATAAAGATATGAAAAGTCAGAAAAACAGATAAATCCCCATGGCTTATCAGAAAAGATTTTGTTTTGTATCAATATGTCTATCTTGAGAGTCTTTTTTCCCATCTTCTTTTGTTACTTTTAGGAAATCCTTCAGGAAGGGTATAGATCAGAGAAAGAATACGAGAACAAAGAGATGGCACCATATAATTCATTTATCCAGATAAATTTATTTCTGTAACACTGGTCTTTATATCCAATTAAGAATTCATGTTAATAATTAACTCACAAGTTATAAGCAAATTGCATGTAACTCAAAACTTTTCCACACAATCTTCTTTGTCAGAAAATATTAACCAAGATTCCCATCTCATTGATAGAAAAAATATCAAAATTTCAATTGCATCATATCTGTGGTCTTGGTGATCTTTAGTTTCATGACAATGAAAAAAGATAGATTAAAGGATACTTTCATACCCAAACAATAAGCATTCTTTTTATGTACAAAAGCCTTGACATGACCCTGCCAGCTGATAGGCTTATTTTCCCCAATTTAATGCAAAGACAGAAAGGTGACATTGCAAACAGTTCTATCTCATATTTGATTCAAAACACTCCTCTTTTATTTTATTTTTTTCTCTTTACCAAAATTCCAGTCTAGAGATGTAGTTCTAGCATCATAAGGTAATTGGTAGTAGGGTCTCCCTTCTAGCATTCATCCCCTATGGTGGTGCAATGGGAATGCTAGAATGAGAAACAATTATCCTCTCCTCATGTGACTACCTGTAGCAAATTCGCTAAAGTCTCTCAGTTTGTTGTCACTTCTCTGTTTACTACTAAATGCAAGTTGGTTTCATTTTTATAGCAGCCAATAAAATGTTCGTTCTCTTGAGAGTATTTGTTGGTTCAAGAGCTTTCCTCCCCATGCACAAATTCCTGATGCTAAACAGAAGGCAGTGTGGTGTTTTAAGATGTCTTTAAAGAGAAGCTTAAATCTTCTCTTTAAAGGCTTCTCAAAACTCCTATTGAATTGTACCCCACATCTTTAAAATAAAAAATTAAAAACAAAACAACAAAAAACTCCTATTGCCTTCTGTCCTATGCTATGGGTAATTCATTAGTAAGTTTACTTTTGCTCTGTAACAAACCATTCCAAAACGGAGTTAATCTATCACATTACTATGGCTTACAATTATTACTAGGTGATTTTTCTGGTATGGGTCAGATTGTCTGATCTCTGTTTGGCTAACATAAGCATCTGCAATCAAATGACAGGTCACCTAACCGATTGGATAATTTATTAGTTACTCTATTGAAATTTTCAATAATTAGAAAGAAAATAGGCATGAAAACAATGGATATTAAGAAATTGGAATCTTTTATAGACACAGAACATACTTAAAAGTAAAACTGGTAAAATTTAACTTTCCATCATCCTATATTGTTTTTGGCTTCTATGAAATTAAACTAGAAATAAACAAAAAGGAGATATCTAGGGAATTCCTCTAAAATTAAAATTAAACAGCACATTTATAAATCACACATGGGTGCATAAAGAAACCACAAGGTGTATTAGCAAATATTTTAATTGAATCTATAGTATGTCCTTGTTGATACTAATCTTTTTGTGTTTGTGTAGACTTGAAAATAACTTCTATTCAGAACTTGTATTATCACTTTCTATATTATTTAATTAAAATATAGTTGTAATTCCCAGTGCTCTCAGTTACTATTTATGCTTTTGTGTCTAAACTAAAAAACATTTTCTTTAATCCTAAAATAATATTCCATTGCATTTTTCTTTTACAGATCTTTTTTTATTGGAAATCTCCAGAGCCCAGGCTAGATATTCTTTAATTGTTCCAATATGTATGTTTCCTTGGTGATTTCAATAAATATTACAACTCCTTAAACATGTATGTGTCAAATATCATAAAGTAATATCTCTTTATCAGAACAAACTCATAAATGCCATGTATGTGTATCCAAGTTCCTGCTCAATATCTTTCCTTGGAAGTTTAGTCAACATTTTAAACCCAAAGAACTCCTGACATTACTCCTCAGACCTTCTACTTCCACAACCTTTTTAGTAGAAAAAAATAAAAATGTCATTGTTGCAGTTAACCAAATCAATCACGGGTTTAACTTTGACAGTAATCTTCCTCTCACATTCTATATCCAATCTGTATGAAACCAAATTGAATTCATCTCCAAAATGCTTTCACAACCTGACCACTCTTATCTCCACTGCCATCATCTTGGTCTGATCTATCATGACATCAAACTCAGATAAATGCTACATCCACCCCACTCCCAAGTTTATCTTGCTTTTATTTTTGCCCTGCCTACTTTAGTGTATTTTCTACATAACAACCAGGGTGACAATTTAAAAAGAAATTCTGATAATGTCACCTTGTTACTAAAAAACTTACAGTAGCTTCACCTGATACTTCCACCTGAATGCTTTTCTCCCAAATATCCACAAACTCCCTCAACTCTCTTTTTCTGCTCAAATTTGATGTTTTCAATAAAGCTTACTCTACCCCTCTTTCCTTTGCTCCTCTCATCTACTACTCCCACTCTTGCTCTCAACTTTTTTTTTTTTTTACATTTTTCCATATACTCATCGTTTTCTAGCAAAGAAGGGATCTACAAATATGTATTCCCTTATGTGCTATTTAATATCGGTATATTTCAGACCAGTGGGACAGAAAAAGTTTGATTCTTTTTAACAGTATATAAATACTTACAACTTTTCTTGAGATAAGGTAATCTTTCAAAAATATTTATAAAATGAATAAATAAATTAAGGCATTCATTTTAAAAGTTGACTTGAACTTTTCATGGTTAAAATATTTTAACTACTGATTCAATTATTTAAAATTTTATAGGTAAAGTTAGTTTTTTAAATATCATCATGAGTCTATTTTGGTAATTTTTAAGGCATTTGCCCATTTTGTTTTGATTTCAAGTTGACATAACATTTTTCATAATATTCACTATTATCATCTTATTGCTTGAAGTGTTTATACAATTCAATAAAATGCTGCCATCTTTCTTTATCCATGATCAGTTTCAATGCAGTGTTTAAAAATTTTCATCAGCTTTTTATATAAATCATTTTTTGTTTTAATACTCTATATGGCATGTTACATTAATTTCTGTCTTATTTTATTATTTCCTTCTTACTAATATGTATTTATTTTGCTGTCTTTTTTCTATATTTTTTAAGTGGAAGTCTAGCTTATTAATTTTCTACCGTTTGCCATTCAAAAAGATACAATTAAAGCTTTGATTTTACCCAAAATACGGCTTTAAAGGCATTTCACAACTTTTATATCATATTGTTATAATTAAGTTCCAATTTTTTAATTACCATTGTAATTTTTGTTTTGACCCGAGGGTCATTTAAAAATGGACCTCTTAATTTCCAATAACAAAATAATATCCTAGTCATCTTTTTCTGGTTTTTGTTTGTTTGCTTAATTCTACTCTAGGCAGAGAAAAATTTCTATATGACTTCAATGTTTGAAATTTGTTAAGGCATGCTAAGCATGGTGGCTCATGCTTGTAATCTGAGCACTTTGAAAGACTAAGGTGGGAGGATTGCTTGAGCCCAGGAGTTCAAGACCAGCCTGGGCAACATATCAAGACCTCATATCTATAAAAAAAATCAAAAATTAGCAGGGTGTGGTGGCACACTCCTGTGGTCCAGCTACTCTGGAGACTGAAAAGGGAGGATCCCCTGAGCCCAGAAAGTAAAGACTGTGGTAAGCTATAATTATGTTACTTCGTTCCAGCCTGGGCAGCAGAGTGACACCATATGACTCATTAAAGAAAAAAAATGTGTTAAGTCTTGCACTATGTGTCAATGCATATGGTCAATGTTCATACACATTCCATGTAGATTTTAAAAATAAGTATGCCACAAGTGCAGGGTTCAGTATTCTGTACATATGTATTACAATGTTTGTTGATGATATTCTTTAGTACTTCTATATCCTCAGTGCATTTATCTTCTTGTTTCATGGGTTTCTGATAGAGAGGTATTAAATATCTATGATTGTTGATTTGTCTTTTATGTATTTATGTGATTTTTTCTTTTATCTATTTTGTTTTTCTGATATTTAGAAACTTTGTGTTTCTCAGTAATTTAACCTCTTATATGAGGTGCTCATCTATATCTATAGAAAGTTTTTACCTAAAACCTATTATATCTATGGTGATGTCCCCACATCAACTCATTCTGTTTAGTTTATATATTATATATCTTCTATTCTTTGCTTTTTTAAATTCTTATATTCTTTCTTTAGATTTGATCTGTTCTTCATGATTCAGATCTATTCCTCATGACTCAGATGCCAATAATGTGTACATTCATTTCTTAATTGCCATTCTAACCCATTTTTAAAACAATCCATCTTCATGCAAAAACTACACTCTTCTGTTTATTGTAGCTCTATGACAAGTCTTTATATTTGGAAGCATCATGTCCTTCAATTGTGATCTTTTTCTATGTGTGTGATTGGCTTGGCAGAATTTCTTTCTGCTTGAGATGTAGAAAACTGAAAAAGAAGCTCACTTTAATTTTAACAAAAAAGTAAAATTTGGATATTCTACAAAGCCCCAGTTTATTGAATGCATCAAAAAGATGAAAACATAGCCGGGCTCGGTGGCTCAGCCTGTAATCCCGCGCCTTGGGAGGCTGAGGTGAGTGGATTGCCTGAGCCCGCGGGTTCGAGACCCACCTGGGCAGGCGAAACCTCATCTCTACAATAAATCAAAAAAAAAAAAAAAAAAAATTAGCCGGGCGTGGTAGCGTGCGCCTGTAGTTCCGGCTACTTGGAAGGCTGAGGCGGAAGGATCGCCGGAGCCCAGCAGGTCGAGGCTGCGGTGGCCGGAAGCGACTACTGCACTCCAGTCGGGGCGACGGAGTGAGACGCCAACTCAAAAAAAAAAAAAAAAAAGATGAAAACATAAGGCACTTCATGGAACTGAATTCCAACTAATTACATAATCTTATGAGGAGAGACAAGGCACATCAACCATTTCACCTTTGGCAGATCGTGGAAGGAAGAGATAGCTGCCATAAAAGCAAGTGAGAAAAATTAGCTAAAACTTTAATACAGTTCTAATGTTGAGTTTGTACTACGGCACCAATTTAGAATAACTAAGAGTTACAAATACAAGGACACTTTGTGGACACGTGTTTTCTCCAATGACATTCACTATTTGTTGACAAGAAGGATTGGCTTGGGGGAGAAAATAAAGAGAGCCCACTTTGGCAGAGGAAAGCAGAATGTGATTTTCTGTTATTGATTGGAAAGGCACAAAACACAGAACACCTCTCTGTCTTTTGCTTATATGTAGCAGAGCTTTAAACAACTGGGAAAAAAAGAAAATTAGATTCTGAGCTATCCCACACAGGAGAGAAGTAAAAAATATCCTCCCACTCACTAGGATCCAAGCAAATATCCAGTACTTCTGGTGAAATGGTTGAAGCAGAAGTATTCTGTCCTTAGAAGTAGGGAAAGAAAAATATCTTGCAGCAATACAAAGAAGAGGTTTGCTATGGGTGTGGACAGAAAAAGAGAATGTACTCCTGCCAAAACTGCAGATAAAAAGCAGAGAATGACTGTTATGCATTGGAATTATCACCTGCTTCTATGGCAGTTACCTCTTTCTTCCAAGGTTTTTGTGCAAAATCACACTCTCCTATTTACTGTTGCTTTACATTAAGCCTTTATATTTGGAAGTTTCTCTTTCTTCCCCTGCCAGCGGGAAGTGTTAGAAATGACAAGAGACCCTCCAACATTTTCAAGTGCATACAACCTCCCTAACATGGTGGTTTGACAAGAAGAACTGAGAACACTCTCCTCATCCAAAAACAAAGATAGCACTGAGTGTCACACAACTACAGTCTATTGCTAGGGAATAAGAAAGAGTGTGGAGAGAGGAACTATCTCTGATGAAAAAAAAAAATTGCTGCAAGAAATTAGAGATTTAAATAATTGGGAAAAATAGACCATGTATATGGACTGGTAAGGTCTATATTGCTAAGATGAAAATTCTCTTAAACATCTATAAACCCAAAGAAGGCCACCAAAATATATAAAACAATAATAGAACTGAAATGAGAAATAGGTCAATCCAAAATTATAATTAGAGATATCAATATTTTTCACTCTGTAATTCATAGAACAGTTTTACAAAAAACAATGAGTATGCATGACATGATATACCTTAAAAAAAATCTAACACCTTGATGTATTTGACATTTAGAAGACTACTCAACAACAGAAGAGTATGTATTCTTTTCAAGTGAACCTGGATATTGACTAAGATCACATAATTAAATTTAAAGTAGTTGAAAGTAATTTAAATATACAAAGTATATTATTTGACTGCAATAGAATTAAACTAGAAATCAACAAAAGAAAAATATCTGAAAAATTCTCCCAAATTTAAAATTAAACAGCACATCTATATATGTAACATATATTAAAAAAAATTATAAGCAACTTTAATAAATATTTTATGTTGAATAAAAAGGAAAAATTTGGGGATACAGTTAAAGAAATGCTGAGAGAAATTTATATCATTAAATTATATTAAAATATTAGAGATATGTCAAGTATCCACCTTTCAAGATAGGGAAAAACAAGCAAGTACAATCCAAGGCATGAAGGCAGGCAATGACGAAGAGTAGAAAACAATGAAATATACTAAACACACAGAAAATCAAAAGCTTATCCTTTTAAAGGATTAATAAAAGATAATAAAACTATAGCAAGATGCATTGAGAAAAGAAAGAGAATACACAAATTTAAAATATGAATGAAAGTGAGAGTATAGGCCTTAGGTACAATAAAATGATAAGAGAATATTACAAACAACTTTATGCCAAAAAATGTATAACACAAATAAAACAAAAAAGTTCTTCAGACTTAAACTAACAAAGTTTAAACTAGAGACACAATTTAAATTAATTAAAGAAGAATTAGATCTCCTGTATAAGGCTATCTATTTATAAATTGAGTTCATTGAACTCAACAAAGAAAACTTCAGATGCAGAATCATTTGTTGGTAAATTCTACCAAATATGGAAGAAAAAAAATTAGACAAATTCTACACAAAAAAATTCAGAAAATAAAGTACAAGAGAATATTTCTGAACTCATAAGAACAACATTACTATGATACCAAAACCAGACAAAAAAAGTAAAACTAGAGACAAATATCCCTCATGAACACAGACCTAAACAATTCTTACCAAAACTCTAGCAAATGGAATACAAAATATATGGAAAGAACACTATATCATAAACAAATAGGGTTTGTTTTAGAAATACAGATTTTAGTCAACATTCAGTAATCAGTTAGTACAATTTACCATATCAAAAGACAAAAAGAGAAATTAGATGATTCTATCAAATATATGTAGAAATAGCATTTGTCAGAATTTATCATTAACTCAAGTTACAAAATCTAAATTAAGTATAGGAGATAGGAGGATTCCCTCTTCTCGTCTAATTAGGACATCTGCTAGAAAACAAATGCTAAAATATAAAATGCTTCCCAAGCCTCCCACCCCCTCGAAGACAAGGAACAAAGAAATCTAATCCTATTATATTTACTTAGCATTTAATTGGAAGACCTAACCAATATGAGGCATAAAAAGATATATATATTTAAAAACACAGACTAAAAATGAAGAGACAAACTGTTTTTATTCACAGATGACATATATATATATAAAATGTCAAGGTCAAGGTAATATGATGGACAAAAATTATAATTTCAACAAATGATTCTGGGACGCCTGAAAAATCAATGCAAGCAAACAACCTCAGCTACACTATATGGAGCGGGGACCCTCCAAAACACCAGAATTATCTTTTGTAAGGCAGGTCCTTTGTAGTACAGACTTCCTCCACTAGGTAAGTTTTCTAGGAACCCATCAGCATCGTTATACCAGCTAGCATAGTGAGAGACTGTCTTTGGTGAAATACTTTTGGGGATTCTTTCCACATATTTGCCCATTTCATGTTGGGTGATTTGCACAAACAACCAGCCCACACCGCGCTGAGCGATCAGCAGTTTTTGACCAAAAATGGCATGACCATCATGCCCCACCCTCCCCATTCACCCAATCTCTCCCAGAGCGACTTTTTTTGTTTGCTTCCCCAGATGAAAAAAGTTCTCAAAGGAAAACATGTGGCCGATGCAGAAAAGGTGAAACAAAAATCATCAGAAGCACTTAAAAGGCATCAAAACTGGCGAGTTAAAAAACGTTTTTTGAATGGAAAAAAACATCTTGAAAAATGTATTGCATCAAACAGAGAGTACTTTTAAGGCAACTGAAGTTTTAACATGTAATAATAAATATGTATTTTTTTAATAAATAAATTCTAGGTTTTTTGAGTTCCTCCTCATAATTTTTAAAATTATTCTAATAATTGATCAATAGAGTTTCTATGACCTATTTTAGCTAGAACGATATTAAGAACTTGTTTACATTTTTAAGGGCTAACCTTTTTCTTAAAAAAAATAATGTATTCTAGAGAAATATCATCATTTGCCTACAAAACAGACTGAATTGAGTTCTATACAGACAAATATTCTTGCATCCTTTTAAGAGTATGTCTTTTTGTTTGGTTGTTTTTTTTTTTTTTCTTTCTCTTTTTCTTTCTTTTTTTTTTTGAGTCAGAGTCTCACTCTGTTGCCCTGGTTGGAATGCAGTGGTATATTATATCTACGCAACCTTGGTCTTCTGGGCTCAGTCAATCCTTCCACCTCAGTCTTCCAAGTATTTGGGACTACAAGCAAGAGCCATTTTGCCTGGCTAATTGTATTTTTTTTAATTGTAGAAACAATGTCTCGCCATGTTTCCCATGCTGGTTTCAAATTTCTGGGCTCAGGCAATCTTCTGCCGTTGGCCTTCCAAAGTGATAAACATGAGCCATTCTGCCCAGTTTAATTTATGCTTTTGAAATATATGTTTTACATTTTTTATTACATAAATTAGGCTGAATATGGGAAGATGAAGGAAAAGAGATAGTGAGTCCATTTCATTAACTACATTTGTGAATACTATATCAATAGGTTTATCAGAGGATTCTTTCCAACCATAATTTTTAAGAGTATGAATTTCTTTATCTTCTTATATTTTCTGCAGTCTTTTAATATTCCTGCACTATTTCAGGGTTCAACAAAGATTGTAGGTTCAAATCTACCCACCCCTTTGTCCAATTGTACATGAATACTCTAGGTTATTTCTTCTAGATATTGAATGAAAGATCTATAATGAATATGGAAGAGTCTATTATATGCTTGTTGACTTTACATGCCCTCTGTTACAAAGATGAGATTCTACCCATTATATTGCAATTTTCTGACTGTGTGATTCTGTATCTTTTTCTTTTTTATCTTTCCTTAAGCCCCAGAGTATTTTAAGATTAGCAGACATCGTAGTAATTTCTAGACGCTGATAAAATTAACAGAAATGTTGGACTGGACATGACAAAATAGTTTATTTCCCTCAGTATCACAAGAAAATCTGTACAAGCATGAGGGCCCTTTACAGAGATATTTTAAATGACTGCAAATTATAAAATTTGCTATTTGACTCCACAAAGCATTTTGTCAGGCTATGGTCTTGACATAGCTATAAAACATTTGTCCGTAATGTCTGCAAGAACAAGATGTTCTGCTTCAGTTCTCACAACTGTGGAAACAAGATGATTGTCTCCATAATTGATACCAGTTTTGTCTGACTAATCATCAAACACTATAGGCTTTTCTTGCTGCTTTTCATAATTGCATCTTGATTAACATAAATGTCTTCATAAGGCATCAAGTGGGGGACTAGAAATGCTGTTAAAGTGATTCAATTAAAATTATCAACACTTTATTTTAAAGTCACGTCAGATGTGTTCCTAAGATATGATATGGATGGGACTTAATAAATGATGAATATCAAAGGAGTTAAAATTTACATACAGATGACTTTTTAGATTGCAGCATAAAATAAGTCAATGGAAGAGAGCAAAACACAGATCGTTCCCTTTAAGACATTTCCATTTTAATGAGCTGTAGAAAATAATCTCCAGATGAATCATAAGTCCTTGAAATTTCTCAAGAAATTTTAACATATACTCAGAACAATGTATCACTATGAAAGAATGCAAATCATTGTCAACATACAAAACATGTTCTACTGTTCAGTTACTACTATGAAGTCATATATGACTCATAAATATAAAATCAAAATATTCTAGAAATCTCTAAAGCCCTATATTCAAGCCAGTTTGACTTCAAACTCCCATGATTTTGTGCCTTTTCCCTTATGTGATGGTTTCTCAAACAGAACTCAACTCCACTAACAACCCCAGACATACATGCTCTTTGTTTTACAGAAATAAGCAAGCCAGTGTGATTGCAATCATCTGACACATCCATAATTTTCAATTATATCTCATTCTATCTGTTTTCTTTATCCTAATCAGAGAGCTAAGTCAGTGTGAAAGAGACATGAAATTTGTTAAACGTCTTATTCAAATATATTTATTGAATCCTGGATGCTGGCATAGCTCTGATTGCTGATTGACCGCTTATACAGGACACATTAATTTAACTTTGAGAACAATTGGTTACTAGTAATGGGATGATTTTCATAGTTTTCTGACTTCCATATCGCCATGCATTTGTTGAAATCTTTTTTTTAAGTTAATGGTTTTGATTGACTATATTGATATTATGGTTAATAACACTTGTTCACTCAATTTCCTATCAGTTTCAGCAGTTCCTTGTTTATAATTTAAAATACTTCTGCAATGATGTGCTTCCAAGTCAGTCTCTGGTATTAAGCTGTGAGATTTTTTTTTTCTTTCTTTCTTTTTCTTTGGCAGATGGTATATAATTCAGCTTTGCATTCTCAGTGCCTAGCTGGCACACAGATACACAATGTTGTAATCCAAATGATAATTGGAGTAGAAGATCTGTGCTTTGTTTGCATCCTTTTTTCCTGGAAGGTAAACCCATTTCTCAGCTGTGCTATGTGTTGACTGCTAAAGGCTGATCCTTTCTCCAGAAAATGCCTCAAGATGTGAAACTTCTGTGATGTGATTTATACTTCAGAGACTAGTGATGGATAAGGTCACCTAAAATTGCTCCTTATCCTTCTCTATCATTCTTCTCTCACTCTCTTATGGGTTTATTTCTGAAGAGTACTTCTTCACTAAGTCGTATGAATGCAGTTCAAGTCCATGATTTTCTGATCTTTATCCAGTGCAGATGTGTAAAAATCTTCTAGACTGCAACTTCCTCCATTTGGTTCCTCTTCATTTTAGATTCTTGTAACTAAAAAGAAAAGATATACTTCCATCCTCCTGTCCCCATAGCTCTCACTCACATGCAATGATGAATGAAACTGGAACAGGATAACAGCATTCAAAGAGCGAATAAATGAGAGACACCTCAAGAGTTCTTGGCTCACAGCGCTACTAAAATCCATCTGGGCACATTCAGGTCTCCTTTCTTCAAACACAGAGAGAATGCTCTTTGATTATGGCCCAGTTATGCTACCTGGAAATTGTTTCCTTAATCCATTGTTCTCCACATCTCTTGGCAAGTCCTTTTAGAGTCTCCTTTTCAATAAGAAATAGCCCATGCTTGGACCAGGCAGATTTCTTAGCCTCCTTTCTGCCTGAAAAAAGTTGACAACTCAGGCCTATATTTTCATTTTGCATTGTCTCAGGATCTGAAGGGACCAAGCTGGTGGTGCTTTGGCCAGATCAACTCTCTTAAAAATCAATGTTTTCCTTCCTTCCATCCTTCCTTCCTTCTAGGAATCTCTATGTCCCAAAACGAACATCTATAATTCTTACTGAGACTTATCTGTCTACTTTGGTGTGATAGACTGCTGTGTAGAACAATATTTTTAAGATTCTCCTAAGTCTTTTTATTCAGGTCAAGCACTGTATCAGGTCAAGCACTGTATCAAGTCAGTCTCTTAACAAATTTTATTACAACTAAAGCCTTGATTTGATCCTTACTTTAATTTTATTTATTTGAGAAATTTTTGAAGGCTAGAGAGACCAGAAATCAGAAAGTTTTTTCTCCTTCCAAATCTGTAATCTTAATTTCTCTATATTTCCTTGAAATTCTGTTTGTACCCTAAGTATCTTCTTATTTCTTTCTTGCGTTATCTTAGCACACAACTGGAAGAATCCAACTGGCACTTTCAACATACTAGATATTGTCTTATCTGGATCAAAAAGTTCATGAGAAAAAATTTTTAACTTTCAGCAACCCTCAGGTCATATCTTTTGTCTTTCTTTTCTCCCACCATGTAACTCAGTTTTATTTTTCCTTCCTTTCTTTTTCTTTTTTATTTTTTGTTGGGGTCTCATTCTGTTAACAAGACTGGAGTGTGGTGACATGATCATGGCTCACCACAACTTCAACTTCCTGAGATCAGACAATCCTCCAGCCACAGCCACCCAAGTAGCAGGGACCACAGGAGCACATGACCATGCCCAGTTAATCTTAAAAACATTTTTTGTAGAGACAAATCTTGCTACATTGCATGGACTGGTCTCAAATTCCTGGCTCAAGCAATCCTCTTGCCTCTGCTGGGATTACAGGGGCAAGCCACCAGGCCCGTCAGTTTTTCCTTTTTAAAAAGTTAAATAACAATCTTATTCTTTCTTTTCAGTCTTCATAAAAGTTTGCTTGTCATTCATTCTACTGTCTCAGTCCCTTTACTACTTTTCCAGCCTTTTCCTGTTGACTGAACTCAAATCCAATGCCACATACTTTAGATTCCGGTTACTGTTAGATTCTAATTTTTGTGATATTTATTGCTGTATAATAGACTGTCCTCAAATGTAATAGTGTCTTTTTGAAAACAATTTTATTTGCTCTTAATCTAATGAGTCAGCAATGTGGGCTGAATATGTTCTTGAGGATGTAGTCATCTGTCTCTCAAATTTGCCTTTGAGATTTTCCAAAGTAGTCTTACCCATCTATCTAGTGCCAGTTTCTGCTAGTCAGACTGGACATTCTTTTTATGAATGACATGACAATGAAAGACATCTGCGTTTTCTCAAATAGAAGCACGGTATCTCAAGAGGGTGAAAAGTAGAAGTCTTGTGAAGACCTAGACTCGAAAGTCATAAAACTTCATTCACTTAATCATTACATGTCACAAGGCCAGTTCAGATTCAAAGGTGTATAAATAGACTGTGAATATGATAGAATAAGAAAAGTTGCATTAAAAAAGAGGATAATACAAGAATAAGAGGGATTATTGTGGCCTTCCTTGTAAATAATCCTCCACAGTTAAGAAATTTCATTAATGAGTTAAGCCTTATTAGTTATTTTATTATTTTATTCCTAATAACATAAGTTGCTTGACAATGCTAGAATTTAAAATTTACAAAGATTTCAAGTAATTCATCAATAAAATGAATCAAACTCTAATAACAAAGATAGTTTCTTTTTTTCTTTTTTTTTGAGTTGGAGTCTCACTCTGTCGCCCAGACTGGAGTGCAGTGGCTGCTCCCGGCCACCGCAGCCTCCACCTGCTGGGCTCCGGAGATCCTTCCGCCTCAGCCTTCCAAGTAGCTGGAACTACAGGCGTGCGCTACCACGCCCGGCTAATTTTTTGATTTATTGTAGAGATGAGGTCTCGCCTAGTTGCACAGGCGGGTCTTGAACCCGCGGGCTCAGGCAATCCACTCACCTCAGCCTCCCAAAGCACGGGATTACAGGCTGAGCCACCGAGCCCGGCCAACAAAGATAGTTTCATACCCTATTACAAAATTATCCAGGAATAATAAGTAAATTATGCCAGTAAATTAAATGCCAAAAAGATAATTCAGTTTATAAATATTTATTTTTGACTGTATTTATTATGAGTAATTTCTTTTTTCAGATATGGAAACATTTTTCCATTCCCATGTTGTCTGCTTCTTGTCCTAGTTAACTTCTATTTGACATTTTTGCATTTGCACATCTTCGGATATTCCATTATATTTGAACATTTTAACTATAAGCCACTTTTTATTATTGCTGTATGTTAATTTTAAACAATAATACAAATAAAATTATTCTATAACATTTTAAGGGTTCATTACTTAGCTGGTTGAAAAAGTCTCTGAAAATTATTTTTCCTACATATGATTAAGTCCATTAAAAAGTTGTAATAGCATGTCAAAAATGTAAGCAGATTATTAATATTTATAGTAACAGCATGAATATTTTCAGAGGTGAAATCTAAGCTTATATAGTTATTTTATCAAATTACATTGATCTTTTCTCTCTCTGTTTTTTTCTACTGTGTAAAAGTCTAAATTGGCTATTGAGGCATTCTCTATGCTATTAAAACTATTTGTTTCATTTATAATTTCTTAAAGTTGCCACCAAAAACAATAAGAGATATTATCTCTACAATTATCTATTTACATTTGTCCTGATCCAAATAAAAGGTGTACTATTTATATAAATGCTTGTAGGGAAGAAAATATCTTCCCTTCACTTTTATGAATGTATTTTAAAAACTAGTTTGCAAAATTAATTTAATATTTCTATTCTTAATGAAGTGTACTATACATTGATAGACTATAAAATATTAATATGACCTTGCTCTTCTAGTTAGCTTTCTAACTTTTCCCTATTTGTTCTCACTTATTTTATTGTGCCTGCTAAAAATTAATTGTGTGGGTTTATTTTAACATTTCATCTGGGAAAAAAAAAAAACCTAGAACTAACTACAAAGCCAATAACTAAATTCTGGTGAAATGGCATATGTTAACTAATTTTTAGGTAAACATAAAAGCCATAAATAATGTTTATATTTTGATAAATAATACTTCTTATGAAATAAATTTTATTCTCCCAAAATTTATATTTTGAATTCCTAACCCCCAATATGCCTGTACTTGGAGATAGGCCTTTTAGGAGGTTATTAAGGTAAAATGGCCATAAAGGTGGGATGTTAGTTTAATAGGATTGCTAACTATATAATAAAAGGAATCTCTCTCTCTCTCCCTCCCCCACACACTCTATCTCTGTCTCTTCTTCTCTTCCTCTCTGCCTCTTTCTTTCCCTTTACCCATTCCTCTCTCTCTTCCCACATGTGCACAATGAGGAAAGGCCACGTAAGCACAAAGAGAGAAGGCAGCCATCTATAGTCAGAAAGAGAGCTCTCACCAAAACTTGACCTTGGATTTCCAACCTCCACACTGTGAGAAAATGAATTTCTGTTGCTTAAGCCACACAGTCTGTGGTATTTGGTTATGACTGTCAGGACTGACTAATACAGTGCTATAAGGTTTTGTTTCATTTGGATTTAAAAAAATGAGTTCAAGTTTTGAAGTCATTGTTCCTCAATCTGATTCTTCAGAAAACAATTTAACAAAATTCTCCTGGAGAAAAGATTCTGTAATTAAATGAATCAGGAAAGGCTGCATAATAATCTTGGAAACTCACAGTATACTTTCACTTATTACAGACTTCTAGAATCCCACTATTTAATGTTGTATAACCCAAATAGTGTTAAGCTTTCTTGAGATTAAATTTTTATTTAAATTTTATCTCAGCATAAAGAAAGAAGAAAAAATAAACCTCAAAACATCCAAACATTGAAAAGCAGTGAGTGTCTTTTTAGTAAAAATATATTGCATACATAGATAAAAGGGTTATAGAACCCATCACACAGTAACTCTTGATAAAAATTATTGGTCGGGCACGGTGGCTCATGCCTACAATCCCCGCACTTTGGGAGGCTGAGGTGAGAGGATCGCCTGAGCCTACGGGTGGGACAAGCCTGAGCAACTTGGTAAGAACTCATCTCTCTAAAAAAAAAAAAAAAAAATAGCCTGGAGTAGTTGTGCATGCCTATAGTCCCAGCTACTTGGAAGGCAGAAGTGGGAGGATCAACTGAGCCCAGCAGGTTGAGGCTGCGGTGGCCATGAGTGTGCCATTGCACTCCAGCCTGGGCGACAGAGTGAGACTCTAACTCAAAAAAAAAAAAATACCTACCTTGAAAATTATCTTAGCCAGGCTCGGTGGCTCAAGCCTGTAATCCTGCACCTTGGGAGGCTGAGGTGAGTGGATTTCCTGAGCCCGCGGGTTCGAGACCCGCCTGGGCAACTTGGTGAGATCCCATCTCTACAATAAATCAAAAAATTAGCTGGGTGTGGTAGCGCAAACCTGTAGTTCCAGCTACTTGGAAGGCTGAGGCGGAAGGATCGCCGGATCCCAGCAGGTCGAGGCTGTGGTGGCCGGGAGCAGCCACTACACTCCAGTCTGGGTGACAGTGAGACTCCAACTCAAAAAAAATAAAATAAAAAGAACAGAAAATTATCTTTACCAATATAACTCTTCAAATCCTACTCCACATGGAATCACCACTTTTATTCCTATTCACTTCTAAAATGTCTTGAAAAGTCATATCTGCAAACTTGTTTTGATCTTCCACTCTTTTTCCTTAATTAGATCTCATGATGGTACAATTACTTTTTATTATTTAGAACATTCTAGACCTTTACTGCTTTCTCCCATATATAACTCCATAAATTATATGCATGGATTGAATCAAAACTTCTTGCTCAGAATATTGTTTTGATGATTTTGCTGTTTCACATTTGTTTACCACATATTTCAGAAACTTTGTTAGGAACCATTTATTAATATCATAAATGGTGCGCATTCTACAGAAGACAAACTAGGAATTTGTATTATAAGCATGGATTCGTGCTTACATGAGTTGATTTCCAGTTATTTCTATCAATGGATTTTTCATATAGCAGATACATAATAAATGCATATTTAAAAATTATTGAATATTGCCATGACAATAGTAAAAGAATCATACCAAACTTAAATGTTCTTTATTGAAACAAAACATAATTACATTGAGATTTCACTAGTAAATACAAATACTTTACTAGTATGATGATGACAACACAAACAAAAAATCAAAAATATTTCCCCTTTCCTAGGCTTATTAGTAATTATTTTCCCATTTATATACATTGTGTGTAATTCCATACATGCACATTTCTCTGTAATATAATAAATTACCATCATTAATATTCTAACTATAATCAATTTTAATTAACTTATAATACCAGATTCCCAAAGATCTTACTGTTCCTTTCTGCAAGAGCTCACATTACTTTTTTCTGGTTTTTAGTTTAAAATAAATACCACAACTCCACTCTTGAAAGGCTAACTAGTATAGAAAATTCCCTTTCTCAGTAAGCAACTAGAAAACAGGAAAAATTATAAAACAATATTTTAGATTGGGTAACAGACCCCATAAGACTGAGATCCCTAAGAAAAGGATTATAGCAGTTTGCTGCCAGGAAGTAGTTTCTAAGCCATGTCCCAGAAAGATGAAACCAAAGATCTCACTGAGTTGGGGGCAATGGGGAGAATCATCAGAAATCAGTAGGCTGAACAATTCCTGTGACTCACATAGAGCTAGGAAAAGTTTATTCTTACCAGTCATAGAGAAGATACCTCATACTACATGAGGTATTGAATAGATTTTCCTTAGAAAGATTTAATCTCAGTAGTGGTGCTAAATTAGCTCCAACGTAAAGATTATTCTGGTTCTACCATGGCCAAGTTTAAAAGCAAGCTTTTAAAGAGCCACACTGATTCACAACTTACTAGACTATAGAACAATATCAAATTTTCTTTGAAGGAATATAATCTAGCACCTAAAAAAACAAAATTCATAATAAAGACTTCCCAGGAATGAAATATAGCAGGAAAATATAATCAATATAATCAAACTCAGAAATATCAAAGATGGCTGAATATGTTAGACAAGGACTTTTAAATATTGTTGTAAATATGTAAGTATGATTAGGAGAGAAATGAAATTTATTTTAAAAGATTCAAATTAAACTTTTAAAAAGAAAAAATATATAACATCTGAAGTAAAAGATATTATGCTGAATAGGATTAACAACAGATTAGAATACAGAAGAAAATACTAGAGAACTTAATGGCATAGTAATGGAAACAATGCAAAAAAAAAATCACAAGGAGAAAAGAGGGTGAAATAAAACAGAGAACAATGACCAAGTGAACCGAGGAACTGTAACATAGGATCTAAAATATAGGTAATATACATTCCTAACAAAATAATATCTTTTGCAGCAACTTGGATAGAATTGGAGACCATCATCCTAAATGAAGCAATGTAGGAATAGAAAACCAAACATCACATGTTCTCACTTACAAGTGGACACTAAGTTATGGGTTTACAAAAGCGTACGGAATAGTACAATGGGCATTGACTTCTCAGAAGGGGGAGGTTGGAAGGGAGTAACGGATGAAAAACCACTTATCTGGCACAATAGGCACTTTAGGGGTGATGGGTACACTTAAAGTCCAGACTTCTTCACCCCTCTACAATGCATTCATGTAACCAGAATCCCTAGGGCGACTGAAATTTAAAAATAGAGAGGGACTGAAAACATTATTCAAGGAAACAGCCTAAATTTTTTTATATTTGATAAAGATCCAAGGATTCAAGAAACCCAACAAATCTCAAGTAAAATAAATGGAAATAAAACCACAGTGAGACACATTATAATACAATTTCTGGAAATCTGTAATAAGGAAAAAAAAATACTAAAAAGAGAACAAAAGATTATGCAGAGGATTCTAATCGACATTAGAAACTATGCAGACTACGGGGTAACTACTTTAAAGAGGTGAAAGAAAAAAACTGTTAACCAAGAACTAGAAACTTAGTGAAAATATATTTTACAATACAGACAAAATAAACATCTTCAGAACAATATAGGTCGACATTATTCATCATCATACCGAAACTACAAGAAATGTTCAAAGAAGATGGGCAGAAGCCAAATGATGGCAGATCAAAATTAGGATCTACGCAAAGGAATGAATGTACTAGAATGGTAAATATATGCTAAAGTAAAAAATATATATAAATTTTTAATCTCTTTAGAGTAGTTGATCGCTTATGGAAAAACTAATAGCAATATAGTATGGGACTTATATGTAGAAATAAAGATTATTATAACAACAGCACAAAAAACAAGAGTCAAGAAATATATCATTATAAGGCTCTTATATGTAATGTTGAATGCTAGACTGTGATAAACTAAAATATATAGTAAAAACTCTATAGCAACTACTAAAAACAATATAGCAAGAAGTATAACTAATAATCTAAAAATAAAGGCTAAAATGGAAATATATTTCAAATCTACTCTTAGCAATTTTGATATCTACAATACATTATTATTAACAATAGTCACCATACTGTGAAATAGAGTTCTGAAACCTGTTCCTGCTGTCTAACACAGCACAAAAGAAAATGAAAACAAATAGCCCGGCTCGGTGGCTCAGCCTGTAATCCCATGCTTTGGGAGGCTGAGGTGCCTGAGCCCGCAGGTTCAAGACCCGCCTGGGCAATTTGGCCAGACCTCATCTCTACAATAAATCAAAAATTAGCCGGTGGTAGCGCGCACCTTCTAGTTCCAGCTACTTGGAAGGCCGAGGCGGAAGGATCTCCAGAGCCCAGCAGGTCGAGGCTGCAGTGGATGGGAGCAGCCACCGCACTCCAGTCTGGGTGACAGAGTGAGACTCCAACTCAAAAAAAAAAAAATTAAAAAATATTAAAAAAAGAAAACTCAATTCAAAATAAGGCAGGAAAGAGGTACGAAAATAAAATAAAGAGAATATGAGGCAAATGGAATACAAATAGCAAGATAATAAAGTTAAGTCAAATTCAATTTTTTTGTTTATATAAGTTTACTTTTTTAAGTTATATACAGTAAAATTTTCTTTTGAAGAAATAAGTTTCTATGAATTTTAACACATGCATAGATTTGCGTAGCCAATACCATAATTTAGGTAAAAATATATGCTATCTTTATATAGTTTCATGAACCTCTTCACACCTAAAACCTAACAATCACCATAAATTTGTCTTTTCAAAATTATATAGATAAGATTATAAAATATTCGTCTTGACTTGTTTTGCATGACTATAACAAATTACTGAAATCTAGGTAATTTATAAGGAACAGAAATTTATTTTCCTACAGTTCTAGAGTCTGGAAGTCCAAGATCAAGGTGACAGCAGTTTTAGTTGCCTGGTGAGGCTGCTCTCTGCTTCAGAGATAGTGCCTTAAATGGTGCCTCCTCCAGAGAAAAGGATCTGTGTCCTCACCTGGCAGAAGGTGCAAGCTAGAACAATGCTAAGTGAAGCCTCTTTACATGAGGGAGGAGCCCCCATGGCCTAATGGCCTAATCACTGCTTAAAAGTTCCACCTCTTAATACCATGACATTAGCCATTATGTTTTAACACCAGAGTTTTGGAGGGGGCACATAAAAATCATAGCAATATGTTACCTTTTATTACACAATGATACAGACTACTTTCACTCAGCACATCACCCTTGAGGATTGTTCAGTTGATTCAGGTAGCAAGTTCATTCCTTATCACTGAGTAAGTTTCTACCATATCTGTGTGCCACAGTTTGTTTAGCCTTTCACTGTTAGAAGATGTTAGAGTTGTTTCCTATCTTGGGCCACTTTGAACAGAGTGTCTAAAAACATTCTTGTACACATTTTTTGTGTAAATATAAATTCTCATTTCTTTAGGATTAATACTAAGAGTTGGAATGCTGATTCATATGGCAAGTTTATTTTTTAACTTCATAAGAAATAGTCAAACACTTTTTCCAGAGTGACTAAAGCATGCTGCATTCTCACCAGAAATGTATGAGAATTATATTATAGTTGCCTTGCATATTTTGACAGCATGCTGCATGGTCAATATTTTAGCTGTTCTAATAAGGGTGTAGTTGAATCTTATTGTGATCTAAATTTGCATTTCTCTAAAGGTAGATGATTTTGAGCATATTTATAGGTGCTTATTTGCCATTTGTATAACTTCTTTGATAAAATATCTACTCAATATTTACCAATTTTTAAAATGAGGGTACAATATATCTTCTGTACCTCTGCACTAGCCTTTTTTGTGAGCTCCAAATTTCTATTCTTGTCCTTCTGAGTTTATTTTCACAATTACCAAGGCAATCTTTAAAAAATGTTCTTCATGTTATTACAAACCCTTAGAAGCTTCCCATTTAGATGAAATAAAATTAAAACTACTTATCATAGTTCATGAGACCATACATGCATTTCATTCTAAATGTCATTTAACCCTTCAAAATTATTTCCTTTGCATCAATAACAAAATGACAAGAAAAGTGTAAAGAAAATGTGTACAAATGATAAGAACAGATACTTTTAAAGTAGGATAACTTAGCCTATATAAGAAGCTCAATTTAACTAGTAATCAGAGGAGTCAGAAACATTTCTAGAAGACAACAAAATGTTTTTCAGGATGTCAAGGAAATGGAAATGCTTATCCATTTCTAAAATGAATTAAAGTTGCTATACTTGATTTGGAAAACAATTTGAAAATACGTAGTAGTCTTACATGTATCTACATTATTCTACTTTATTTCCCCTCAATGTATTAAGATATATTAAAGATGCAAAATAATAAATTATTCATATTACATGAACTAATTTTTTTTTTGAGTTGGAGTCTCATTCCATTGCCGGGCTGGAGTGCACTGGCTCTCTTGCTCATGGCCACCCCAGCATTGACCTGCTGGGCTCTGGTGATCTTTCCGCCTCAGCCTTCCAAGTAGCTGGAACCACAGGTGTGCACTACCATACCTGGCTATGCCTTTTTCTTTTTCATACAGTTTGTATTATGCCTCTAAAATATTATTTTCCCTCCTTTCTAATTAATGAGATACCTTTACTTTGTCTTAACACTAAACTTTAAAAAACACTGGTGAAAAAAATCTCCTCCAGCCGGGCTCGGTGGCTCAGCCTGTAATCCCGCGCCTTGGGAGGCTGCAGTGAGTGGATTGCCTGAGCCTGCGGGTTCGAGACCCACCTGGGCAACTTGGCGAGACCTCATCTCTACCATAAATCAAAAAATTAGCCGGGTGTGGTAGCGCACACCTGTAGGTCCAGCTACTTGGAAGGCTGAGGCAAAAGGATCACTGGAGCCCAGCAGATCGACCGCACTCCAGTCTGGGTGACAGAGTGAGACTCCAACTAAAAAAAAAAAAAAAAAAAACTCCTCAAAATAGCCCCTATTTTCTTATAGCAGCAAAAACTAGGTGCAATTATATCTCATTATTTCATTATACCTTTGAAATATTATATCTAGAAAAGAATCTTAGAAGACATCAAACTTCTGAGATTATGTTTTATGTCTTCTGATATTACCCTTTTGCTATTACTTCAATTCTGAAATGAATTGCTTAATAATTTGCTGTTCTGATACTTAACTTTTTGTTTGATACAAGATATAAATACTTGTAAATTTTTTAACCTTAAAAAGTCACTAAACAACATGAAGAAAGAAGCCTATGATTGTAACATTTCCTTATTTACACAAAGAGTTTAAAAGTGTAGATTCATTTAAAATAAGATTATATACCAAAATATGTAAAAGATAGCAATAGTAGCTTTGTTATAAAAATGCAAATAAATAAAATATTTACCAATTCTAGAACAGAAAAATAAGAAAAAAACACTTCGATATAGTTATATAAAGCAATACAGCAAGGGAAACAAGTAAACTATTAATAAGTAATTAAAGAAATTAATCTTAGACACACATAAATTGATCTGGAAAGCAAGTCAAAGTTGGAACATATGGTGTGATCCAATTTATATTAAGTATAGGAGCAGGTAAAGTTATAAAACATATTGTTAATGGAAACAAATATAGAAAACTATAAAAAAATGAAAGAAGGGTAAATCCAAATTATGAAAATAGCCATCAGACAGAATGGGCAAACAAATGAGTGGTAAGCCCAGCATTTGGGAGGTTATGTTTTTCCCTGGCTATGCCATCCAGAAGAGAATCTCAGAAACATTGTTAGTACCTCTGTGATTCTAGGGTAATTAAAGATCAAGTTGAGGACTAATGGAGGATGAAAACATCATTAACCTCCCCCATTGTCATTACAGGAAGTAATAATTTTGAAGATATAAACTGTAAGAGTAATAAACCAGAAGAAAAACTAGTGGTAGTAATCATAGTAGCTTTGAGTTATCTGATTGATCCAGAAAAAAATAGATTAAGGTGATAATCTATTGTTAGGATATATAGAAAATTTGTAGAGACAAGTGAGAATCATCTCTGGAGAAAAACAACATCATTCTGTTTTATAATATTTCAAAAAAATCATACTTTAAATGTAATATTTAATTTACAATCAAACATTTTCTAGCATAGGAGGGAAAAAAGAGCATTAATCAGAACCAGCTAAAACAAGGCCAACAAGGATTAAGATACTGAAATTATGTGATAAGGAATTTTAAGTACTAATGCAAAATATATTCTCAGGTAAAAGACAACATTCAAAATTTCAGCAAAAATCTGAAAATACATTATAAAATTATAAATAATGAGTTGGTTCCTCATCACCTTCTAAAGATGATTCAAGTTGCTTTTTAGTAACACTTTAGTAACACTATTGACTTGTGGATTTTTTTATAAGTCAAGTATTTTTCAGTCTATTATACTCATTCATATTTCTGCACCTCAAATTGTCTAAATTTGAACATAGGCAGATGCTTCATTTTGATTCTTGCTTTCTTTTGGCACTAACTCAGTAATCTTTTATTGCTTTCTTGATTTCTGGTTTGGTAAAATGTGCCAGATTCTTTTTGTATGTTTTCTGACCCCAAACTGCAATCAGTTATTTCTCAAAAAACATGACTTCTTTTTTTCCCACAAAAATAAACTCCAAATGGATCAAATAATCTTAGAAAATGCATGAGACACCCTTTCAGAAATTGGAATAGGCAACCGATCTCATGCCTTAAGAGCTAAGATAGACAAGTGTGACCTAATCAAACTGCAAAACTTTCACAAAGCAAAATAAACTATCAAGAGAGCAGGGAAGCAGCCCACAAAATGGGAAAAAATGTTTGCCAACTGCATATCTGACAAAGGCCTAACATCCAGGATCTACAAATAACTCAAACATGCAAAAAGGAAAAAAAACAAACAGCCCCATTAAAAAGTGGGCAAAAGACATGCATAGACACTTCTCAGAAGAGATAGGAGCTGCCAACAGATACATGAAAAAATGCTCAGCCTCATGAGATATCATCTAATGTCAGTAAGAATGGCCATCATTAATAAAACAAAAAACAACAGATGCTGGTGAGGATGGAGAGACAAGGGAATACTTCTACACTGTTGGTGGGAGTGAAAACTAGCTCAACCTCTATGGAAAACAAGAGTGACAATTCCTTAAACAACTAGAAATCACCCCCCCATATCACCCAGCAATCCCCCTTTTGGGAATATACCTGGAGGAACTTAAACCACTCCACAAAAAAGATACCTGCACACACATGTTTATTGCACCACTACTTACAAACACATGGAACCAGTTGTGCTGTCCCTTGAAATTAGACTGGATAAAAAAAATGTGGAACATATACACAATAGATTATTATGCAGCCATAAAGAAGAACAAAATTATGGACTTCGCAGCAACTTAGATGGATTTAAAACCTAATACTCAGTGATTTATCACAGAAATAAAGAACTTAACACATAACATTCATTAATAAAGGTACCTGATCTCAAGCCAGGCAAAGTGGGGGTTAAAAGTTGGCCCAAACTTAATCTGAATGATGACTACTTGTATACTTAATCCTGAATTGTATCCCACATCTGTAAAATAAAATAAATTTTTTAAAAGTATAAACTACTATATACTGACTTTGAAAGCAAGTTATTGTCTAAATGGGTACTATAGAGTTTATTATACTGAGAAAGCTTATTGTCTTAGCTATTGTATAAAATATATTGAATAAGAGTGTTTCAATATTAAAATAAAGAAGAGAAAAAATCATTTTGTTGCCTTTTGAGAAATCCAGAATTATTATATAACATTTTACAGTGCAGCATTATTTTGAATATGATATTCTTGGCAAGGAAAAAAATTGTACTTCGAGAAATTTTTTCAGTTTTACTAATTTTTTATTCCAGATTTCACTTATGTAAAATACAAAGAAAGAGAAAATCTCATTGTTGTTGGGAAAAAAAGAAAAAGAAAATATAATTTGAAAATAGATGGGGCTCAGACATTATGGTGACTGGACAGGTCAGACTGTGAGAGTCTCCACAAAAGCAATGGTCCATAAAGACTCTGTGTGAGTAGGTGTGTGCTGGTGGAAGAGTGAAAGTCCATCTGAAGGGAGATTTGGGTTCATGCATCCTGGGTTCCCCTCTGTAGGTGACTGTAAGCCCCAGCCACCCTGAGATTGGAGCCATGGCAAGCAAGATCATCTGATGCTCATGGGACTCTCCTGAGAAGAGCCTGCCAAATCCAGCTGATTCTCATTACCTAGCATCTGGCCCACACCATCACCTGTTATAGCAAATCAGCGGGAGCACTGGATCCAATCAGTGGTGAGAGAAGATGGGGGAGAGCCAGAGAGGAGCCCCATGTCTGGTGAAGAAATTCCAACCACAGACTTTTTCTCTGTCCCAGGACCAGGCAAAGACCTGCATTGCCTTGCCCAGCTCCACCCAGCTCTGCCCAGCCTCCAACTTGGGACCTAAGGTAATCTCATCAAACTGGGAGAGACGGAAGCCCCTCCCCCATGCTGGATCAGACATAGACAGGTCAGATCTAAGTGGCAGGCTTGACAGGAAGCAAGCCAGGTGAGTCCAAATCTGATCTACCCTCTTTCCACAGTAGATCTGTAGTATCTGACCCAAGTTGTGAGCAACCCTATCAACCTGCACTGAGAGCTAGAGATCAGAGCTGAAAGGATGTTGGACTTACATGAACAACCTCAGAGCGAGTTTGATTCCTTGATTTTATTTTTTTATTTTTATTTTATGTCTGTTTGTTTTGCTCATTTTTGTTTGTTTTTTGTTTTAGTTATTTTCTCTTTCTTTCTGTTTTTGATAACCTTTTCATACTTGCTTTGTTTCTGTTATTTTACTGTTTTTTTTTTAGACTTCCTGTTTGTGTATGGAAGAGTACATCGATAGGGAGGTTTTTATTGGTTTGTGCGTTTGTATGATTGTCTGTGTGTTTTAGTTTTGTTCTATACTTTTCTGTTTTGTGTCTCTTTTAATTTGTTAATCGATATGTCTGTCTGTTTTCCCTCTTACTCGTCTCTCTCCCCATCTTCCTCATGCCCTCCCTCCTTCCTTTTTCCATTATTTTCCTTTTCCTTACTTTATTTTGCTTTCAGGGAGCAAACCTATACCCCTACTCCACGGACAGATTGTAAGGCAGTGGGAAGTCGAATCCAGGGTGCCCATGTATCTGTCAGTGGATACTGGGATCAGAAGATAGATTTTGAATCACAGCTCCCTCCTCAATTAAATCCCAAAACTGCAAAAAGTACACCTCCCAACCCACAGTCCAGCTTCAGAATTGAACAAGCCAGAGGATCCACATAAGGAAGAATAGGAGACTGAGCAAACAAAAGTAAAAATAACCTCACCATCCCTGAACTACAGAATTAAAAAAGAGGGGAATAAAAGTGGGGAGGAAGGAAAATTACACAAATGAAGAAAAACTAGAAGAAGAATATTGGTCTCACACAGACCCCTGGGAGGTCAACACTGAGAAAACAGACTTCAGAACGCAAACAATGAAGACCCCCCAGAATGACTGGTCTCAAACTACAAACCCAGATATCAAGACAATAATAGAGAGAATAAATAAAATTGAGGAGACAAGAGGGATATATGAAGGAATTGATAACTGAGATAACAGCAGTAAATACTGTGAATGAAATAAATAACAAAATGCTATGCATGGAAAGCAGAATTAGCCAAGCAGAAGAAAGAATCTCAGAGCTTGAGGACCAATACCAAAATATAGAACTAATCCAAACTGTCAAAACATAGAAAAAAAGCTTAAAAAGAGAAAACAAAACCTTCAAGAGATGAGTGATTATTTCAAGAGGCTGAACCTAAGAGTAATTGGACTTCCTGAGTCAGAAAGAGAGACAGAAACACACTGGAACAAACATTCCCTGAAATTACTCAAGAAACCTTCATCAGTGATGTGACCATTCAAACACAAGAGATTCAGAGTACCCCTGCAAGACATCAAATGAGAAGACCAAGTACTAGACACATAGTAATTTGCCTAAACAAAGTAGGTATGAAAGAAAAAATCCTAAAGGCAGCAAGAGAAAGAGGTCAGACTACCTGCTGGGGAAGACCAATTAGAATTGCAGCAGATCTACCTACAGAAACTTCAGGCTTAGAGAGCTTGGAGGTCAATCTTCAAAGTTCTCAAAGATAAACAATTTCAACCAAGAATAACCTACCCAGTTAAGCTAAGCTTCATCAGTGAGGAAGAATTAAAATCTTTCCCAGACATGAAATCCGTAAGAACTTACGCTGCCTCTAGACCAGTTCTACAAGAAACACTTAAGAAAGTATTCAACACAGAATAAAGGGAAAAAAGAATGACAATGTTCTTCATAAGAGTGCAGAAAAAAGATTGAAAACACATATGAATCAACCCAAAGATCAAAAGAAAGAAAACAAACAAACAGGAACAAACAAACAGGAACAACAGCAACACTATAAAAACCTCATGACAGGGATAAACTCTCACATTTCAATAATTAGTCTGAATGTGAATCAACTAAATGCAACCCTGAAAAGACATAGAATGGCAAAATGGATAAAATATCATGAGGCAACAATATATTGTCTCCAAGAGACTCACCTCACCAGAAAGGACACTCACAGACTCAAAGTAAGAGAATGGGAAGCAAAATTTTAGGTGAATGGAACACAAAAGAAAGCAGGAGTTGGGACCTCCTTAATATCAGAAAAAATACCCTTTAAGCTATTAAAAATTTAAAAAGATACAGAAGGTCACTATATAATGATAAAAGGTTCAATCCATCAACAAGAAATATCCATCCTAAACATATATGAACCCAACATAGGAACACCAACTTTCATTAAACAGTTTCTAGGGAAACTTAAAAAAGATATTGACTCTAACACTATCATAGCTGAGGACTTTAATACCCCGCTCACAACCCTGGACAGATCATTGAGACAAAAAATCAGCAAGGAGATCTGGAACCACAATGTGACTCTTGACCAAATGGACTTTATTGATAGCTACAAAATACCCCACCCCATAACCACAGAATATATATTCTACTCATCATCACATGGAACGTACTCTAAGATTGACCACATCCTTGGCCATAACTCAAGCATAAACAAATTTCATAAGACTAAAATTTTGCCATGCACCGTTTTAGAGCACAGAGAAATAAAAATAAATATCAACACCAACAAAGTTCCCCCAAAACCCACAAAGACATGGGCACTGACCAGCATGATGCTAAGCAACTCCTGAGTCAACATGAAAATCAATGCAGAGATTAAAATGTACCTGGAAACAAATGAAAATGAAGAAACATCTTACCAAAATCTCTGGGATGCCATGAAAGCAATAGTAAGAGGGGAATTCATGTCTCTACTAACACACATGAAGAAAATGGAAAGATCACAAGTTGAAAACCTAACAAGTCACCTAAGGAAGGTGGAAAGCAAGACCACCAAAACCCTAACTTCAGCAGAAGAATCCAGAACACCAAAATAGTAGCCCAAATCTGGGACGTAATAGGCAAAAAGATAAAACAAAACAAAAAAAAATCAATGAAACAAAAAACTGGTTCTTTGAAAGGATAAGCAAGATTGATGATTCCCTTCTAGACTGACCAAGAAAAAGAGATAACAAGCCCAAATAAACACAATCAGAAACACAAAAGATGAAGTCACAACTGACCCTGAAGAAATACAAAAGATTATCAGAGACTACTACGTATACTTGTATGGAAACAAACTTGAAAATCTAAAGGAAATGGAGGACTTTCTGACATCACACAATCGCCCCAGGTTGAAAGAAGAAGAAATCGAGACCCTAATTGGACCAATAACAATCCAGGAAATTGACTATGTCATAAAAAAATGACCTACAAAAAAAAAGCCTTAGACCAGTTGGTTTTCCAGCAGAATTCTACAAAACATAAAAGAAGGAACTGATACCAATCATATTGAACGTATTCCAGGCCAGGCTCGGTGACTCAGCCTATGATCCCGCACTTTGGGAGGCCAGGGCGAGTGGATTTCCTGAGTCTGCGGGTTCGAGACCAGCCTGGGCAGCTTGGAGAAACCTCATTCATAACTACAATAAATTAAGAAGTTAGCTGGGTATGGTAGTGCATGCCCGTAGTTCTGGCTATGTGCAGGCCCGAGGCGGAAGGTTCGCCGGAGCCCAGCAGGTCGACGCTGTGGTGGCCGGGAGCGGCCATTGCACTCCAGTCTGGGCGACAGAGTAAGACTCCAACACAGAAAAAAAAAAAGAAAGTAGTCCAGGTGATTGAGAAAAATTAAACTCTCCCCAAATCTTCTCATGAATCTAATATTACATTGATACCCAAGCCAGATAAAGATTCTACAAAGCAAGAGAACTACAGGACAATATTCTTGATGAACACAGATGTTAAAATTCTCAACAAGATCCTAGCAAACCAGATTCAACCATGCATCTCAAAAATCATCCACCACGACAAAGTATCATTCATTCCCAGTATGCAAGACTTGTTTGACACTCGTAAGACCAAAAACATAATTAACTACATCAACAGACGTAAAAACAAAAACCACATCATTATATCATTAGATGCAGAGAAAGCTTTTGATAAAATCCAGCACCTCTTCTTGAAAAAAACCCTTGAACATCTAGGAATAGATGGAACATACTTCAAAATAGTAAGAGCCATCTATGAAATATCCACAGTCTGCATAAACTGCTAAACAGACAGAAATTGGAACCATTTCCCCTGAAAACTGGAACAAAACAAGGAAACCCATTCTCACCCCTCCTGTTCAACATAGTTTTAGAAGTCCTAGCTAGAGCAATCAGAGAAGAGAAGGTGATCAGGGGTATCCAAATTGGAAAAGAGGGAAATCAAGTTATCCCTCTTTGCAGACAACATGATTTTCTACCCCGAAAACCCAGGAGAACCTGTCAAAAATCTCCTTGCACTGAGAAAAGACTTTGGCAAAGTCTCAGGGTATAAAATAAATGTGCAAAAGATAATTGCATTTCTACACACCAATAATAAACAAACAGAAACCCAAATAAAAAGCACAATCCCATTCACAATAGCCACACACAAAAAAAGAAATACCTTGACATTTTCCTAACCAGAGACGTGAAATACTTTTACAATGAAAACTACAAAACACTGCTCAAAGAAATCAAAGATGACATAAACAATTGGAAAAATATTCCATGTTCATAGATTGGAAGAATCAACATTGTTAAGATATCCATTCTACCTACGACAATCTACAGATTTAATGCAATACCTGTCAAATTACCAGCAACATTCTTCTCAGACCTAGAAACAACAGTATAAGAATTCATATGAAAACATAAATGAGCCGGGCTCAGTGGCTCAGCCTGTAATTCCACGCCTTGGGAGGCTGAGGTGAGTGGATTGCCTGAGCCTGTGGGTTCGAGACCTGGGCAACTTGATGAGATCTCATCTCTACAATAAATCAAAAAATTAGCTGGGTGTGGTAGCACCCACCTGTAGTTCCAGTTACTTGGAAAGGCTGAGGCGGAAGGATCGCTGGAGCCCAGCAGGTCGAGGCTGCGGTGGCCGGGAGCGGCCACTGCACTCCAGTCTGGGTGACAGAGTGAGACTCCAACTCAAAAAAAAAAGAAAACATAAATGACCACAAATAGCCAAAACAATCCTCAGCAAAAACAAAAAACAGAAAACAAAAACAAAGCAGGAAGTATCCCACTCCCAGACTTTAAACTTTATTATAAAGCTACAATAAACAAAACAGGCTGGTATTGGCACAAGAACAGGCATATAGACCCATGAAATAGAATTGAGATTCCAGAAGCAAAACTTCAATTTCTCAACCAACTCATCTTCAACAAAGCCTCCACCACCAACCACTGGCAACAGGAGAACATACTTAGTAAATGGTGCTGGGAAAACTGACTGACCACATACAGAAGATTGAAACAGGACCCCTACCAATCTCCATACGCAAAAAATCAACTCTAAATGGATCAGAGACCTAAACGTAAGACCTCAAACTATTAGAACCTTAGAAAGTGCAGAAGACACCCTTATGGAAATTGGAACTGACAATCAATTCCTGATGAAAACCCCCATGTGCCCATGCCATAAGAGATAGACAAGTGGGATCTCATCAAACTGACAAACTTCTGTAATGCCAAGGAAACCATCAAGAGAGCAGGGAGACAGCCCACAGACTGGGAAAAAATATTTGCCAACTCTATGTCTGACAAAGGCTTAACATCTAGGATCTACAAGGAACTCAAACATGCTGAAAAGAAAAAAAACAAATAGCCCCATTACAAAGTGGGCAAAAGATATGAATAGACACTTCTCAAAAGAAGACGTACGAGCAGCCAACAGATACATGAAAAAATGTTCAGTCTCACTGGTCATCAAAGAAATGCAAATTAAACTACACGGAGATACCACCTAACTCCAGTCAGAATGGCCATCATCAATAACTCAAAAAATAACAGATGCTGGAGAGGATGTGGCAAAAAGGGAACGCTTCTACACTGTTGGTGGGAGTATAAACTAGTACAGCCTCTGTTGAAAACAGTGCGGTGATTCCTAAAAGTTCTAAAAGTTGACCTTCCATATGACTCCACAATTCCCCTACTGGGAAAATACCCAGAAGAACTCAAATCACTCTATAAAAAAGATACCTGCACATGTATGTTTATCTCAGCATTGTTCACAATACCAAGAACATGGAACCAACCGTACTGCCCATCAAAATAGGACTGGATAAAAAATGTGGTACACACACTATGGAACATTATGCAGTCATAAAGAAGAACAAAATCATGAACTTCACAGCAATCTGGAGGGACTTAGAGTTTATAATACTGAGTGATCTTTCACAGAAACAAAGAAATGAGTATCACATGTTCTCACTCATAAGTGGACCTTGAACAACTATCTCAATACTATAAGAAAAGGATTGACAGTAGCGGGAAACTGTTAGGGGTTGGGAGGGTGGGGAGGTGGGACTGGCAGTAGTGGTAATCTGCCTGGGGAAGGGAGGGCACACCTCATCAACAAGGGTACCTACATAATGAATATTTGTATACCTAACCCTGAATTGTACCCCACTATTTTAAAATAAAAAATTTAAAAGTTAAAAAATCCCAGATTTTTAAAAGTATGATGTTAAACAAAATGCAATGCAAGTTAAATGTTCTTAAATATGTGACACATTTGAGCATATAATTATGAGTGTACATGTGTCTGTATATTTATATTTACTGGAAAAAATACAAGCATTTAAATAATAATTATTTCTAGTGTCTTGGTAATTTCACTTCTTTATACTGAAGATAGTT
>CAUYQG010022564.1:0-60142 GCA_963574415.1 Tarsius wallacei
TGCCTGCTGTAGTTTCAGAGCGCCATGTTTAGATCATCAGAGTTGTTTCTGGTTAAATATGCTAAATATTAGCGGGGAAGGTGATGGCGTCAACAGCTCTCGAACACATTCTAACGGTCTCGAGGTCCTCGGCCCTCCCTGATTTCTAATGTTCAGTGAGCCTCTGTGGCTGGCTGCCAATAGTTCAAGCATGATCAAATATGATATTTTGAGGCTTAATAAGAATACAGCTAACTTTAGAAATTTCATCGTTCCCATTTTCTATTATTGTGGTTCTGGCCTTAATACAATTTACAGTTTATATTTGGGTTTTATTTTTAGAAGCTTTATTGCCGATGATCAGCTTTATATATTAAGAATTAGGAATTAGAAATTTTTATAGAAGTTAAAATAGATATATAGGATTTTAGAACAGCCATTTTTGTTGAGAGATTGTAATCAGTTGTTCCGAAAAGTGGCCCACCGTGTACTTTGGACTGGGCCACATTCCTAAGAGCTCAGCCTGTATTCTGGACTGGGCCACATTCTTTGAAAACCAGTTTTAATTATAATTAGTGTAAGGTTTTTGGTTTAGTAGAATTAAGTTAAGCTTATACAAAGTACTTAGAAGAATTGTAGGATAGGTAGTTTTAATATTAAGAATTGTTTAAGTTTAGTTATTCTAGGTTAGTGATTATTTAGGATATTGCTTTTACGGAATAGATTGCTGTGTTAATTTTGAAGAGAGCCCAGCATGATCCTTGGACTGGGCCACACTCTTTAGGAACCGGTTTAAGCTATATTTGCTAAGAGTTGTCATAGTAACCATGCAGTTGGAGCCTTAGCATAGTAGCTAGGATTTGTGCTAATTAGCATAGAATAAGAAAGGTATTAGGATTTAAGTTAGTCATTAGGTGTCATATATGCATAAGCCTTAGAAGTTATTGATCATTAGAATATTATGATGTTAGAATTGTTGTATTGCTTTTGAGGAACATTAACCAACGATGGGGAACAGTAAAACAATTTTGGGTTTGTTCTTCCTCATGCCTGAGGATACACCTGGTGGGTGGGGGGTGGTGCCCCTCATCCACCTGGCTTTGTGTTCACGTGAAAGTCTTGTAATTTAACCTGTGAAAATTTAGGATAAAAGGAGCATGGAAACCTCCATTAAACGGCTTCTGCTCAATCCGTTGAACAGTTGTCCATTTTCTTTCTTTCTCTTTTTTTCCCTTTCTCTTTATATCTATCCTTCCTACAGAATTGGCTTCTGCACTAGACAGGAGTCCAGTCTCTTCATTTCTCCAGAATAATTGCTGACACCATCACACTTCCCAGGGACCCCCTAAATCTCTCCACAAGGGCTGGTCCCCCGCACTTTTCCCCTCTTTTTCTTGGTCAGTCTTGATAGGGGACAATCAATCTTGTTAATTCTTTCAAATAATCAGCTTTTCATTTCATTGACTTTTTGTACTATCTTTTTGTCTTCTATGCCCAAATTTGGGCTTTTATTTTGGTGATGTGGATTCTTCTACTGAAGTTAGGATTTTGTTGGTCTTGATTTTTCAGCTTCCTTAGGTGATTTGTTAGACTGTTAACTTGTGGTCTTTCCATTTTCTTTATGTGTGTTTGCAGAGATATGAATTCCCCCTTACTACTGCTTTCATGACATCCCAGGGGTTTTGGTAAGATATTTCATCATTTTCATTTGTTTCGAGGTATCTTTTAATCTCTGTTTTGATTTCCATGTTGACCCAGGATTTGCTTAGCATCATGCTTTTTAGTATCCATGTCTTTGTGGGTTTTGGAGTAGCTTTATTGGTGTTGATATTTATTTTTATTCCACTGTGATCTGAGAAGGTGCATTAGACCTCTGATTTAAACAACTTCTAGTTAGTTTATAGTCAATTAAATTTAAGAAGCTCTGGTCTAATGTATCTCATAGATAGCTTTAGATAATATCTCATTTGCAGTGATGAATATGTCTGCTCTCTTGGCACTATGGTTGTTTACTGATTAGTCACATTACATAACATGATGCCTGCTACTAAATCCATGTATGTTGATAAATGTGTAAAGAAATTAATGAGTGATATAGTGAAAACTAATACTTACAGTAGCAGTGATTTGCTCTGTCTCCAAACTCCATGTCAGTCAACACTGGGAAAAAAATAAAAAAACTTATTATTTTAGTCTTTATAATATAAACTTGCTTGTTTCCCTTTAATATATTCAAAACTAAATTCAGCATACACAGAATATGCACTGAAGTGTCTGAAAAGTGTTTTTTTACAGTTTTTTCCCTTAATCTATTATAATATTTCAGACTTTAACACTGAATAGTTTTTTTCTCATCATTCATTTTGCAACAATTAAAATATGTATTTCACAATTGATAATGTATGCTGCTATCTATTTCTACAAAAGATTTTGGATAGTTGACAATTTAATAAGCCTTTATACATAAGACAAACAATTGTTACATAACTATATAAAGGGTTTTCATGTTATTATTGGTGTCAGGCAGAGGTTTGATACACTCTTTTAAAAACTTACATTATTTATTCAGAATTTGAAGACTCACAATAGTTATATAAACTAAGAATTAAAATTTATGTTACTATTTGATGTGAGCCATAAAAATCAAATCATTTGGTTTGATTTTTCCACAGATGATTCCACAGAAAAAAACAGTAACATTTTTATCCTCAAAAGAATTCACTGTTTGGGCTGTGTCATCTGCATGACAGGATTATTTAAATAGAGATTTTGAAGTGTTTACTGTAAGTGTAAAACTTGCTGAAAAAGGAAAATTGAAATGGTGTCAAGAGAGAAGGGGTGGTAAAAATATGCATAAATGAGATTTAAAATGTATGTTTTATTATTTTCTAATTAATTTTTTGATTAATTTATGTTGGCTTTTTGGTTCTTAAAATATGGAAGCAATTCAGTATCCTGAATCTGGTATTGCTGAATGAATAAGACAAATTCATGTGAGTTGAGGAAAATATATTACTAAATTCTGTTTTTTCTACTTATTTAGTAAGTTATTTAAATTATTTGAGGTGTAATGTATAGCTATTAAAAAATGATCAATTTATGAGGATTTTTGACTAACAAATAAGAAAGTAAATGTAAAGAAATTGTCAAAAATAGTCTAAGCTAATTAGTAAAATAGTATTAGGTTATTATTGTAAATATTTTTTAATTTAGTTAAGAAAAGTAGAAATGTACTACAGTACAAACAGATCTGTTTGCAATAAACCTTTTTGAAGATCATAATAAATCAATTTAACTATAGAATGAAATTCTTAACAGAACCTCAGAATATTAAACTTTATAGCAAAATATCTGCCTATCCACACAACTGCAAATAAACAATATTAATAATTTAAAGAGACAGAGATTTAATTTTCCATACTAGTGGAGACATGAAAATCACAAGATATTTTTAAGTTATTTGTAATGAAGTAATTATAAAACGTATAAAAACCAACAAGGCATATAAAAGTAATATGAAGGTATTTAACATAAAAAAACTAAATTAATTCCCATTATTTAATTTTATTGATGAAAGTTATACATTTTAAAAACATAAGGCATTGTTTAAAAGCATTAAACATGCTTTTTAAAATATCTCCCAATTGCTGATGTTTTCTGTGAAAGCATTAGTATTCAAGTCAAAATTATAGTCACAATTCCTGCATGCAACAGGAAACAAACCTAAGCGTATTTTAAAACATGATTTTGGAGACTATACAACATTTCTGTAATTATATTTATTTTTAGATGAATACATTAAATATAAACAAATTTAATACCCATATTATTTTTTTTCCTAGAAGCTTATAAAATGCAGTGATGGAGATAGTTGGAATATTACCTAAAATTTCAGAGTAAGAAGATATATTTCACATTAAGAAAGGAAAATAGAGATTATAGAAGTATTATTTATCCTTACTGTGAAGAAATATACAATTATATATGTATTTTTAGTCAGTATTGTTCAGGAGTTCAAAGTTATATTCCTTCATTTACACAAATATTTTCTCAATGCTGGTAATGCACTACACTTTAAGCTCAGAACTGGAGAAGCAGCAGTTAGCAACATAAACATGGATCCTTCTCTCCACATTTATACAGTTAACAGTACACATTAGTAGAAAGTACACAGTCTCAATTTGACTTTCCCGGAATGAAACCAAACTCAATTTCTCACTAGCTTTTTGACATAGGCAAGTAATTTAACTTCTCTGTGCCTCACTTTCTCCAGCAACTAGGAATAATGCTAGGGTGTGATGATGTCTCTTTCACAGGGCTATTGTCTTATTAAATTACAAGAATGAAACTGGATCCTCATCTTTCAACACACACAAAAATTAATTCAAGGTGGAATAACGGCTTAACTATAAATCCTGAAACCCTATCAATCCTAGTAGAAAACTTAGAAAATATTCTTCCTGACATTGGTCCAGGCAAATAATTTATGAAGTCCCCCAAATCAAATGCAACAAAAACAAAAATAAATAGGTGACACTTAATTAAAATAAAAAAAGCTTCTACACACAAAATAAATAATCAACAGAGTACATAGAAAACCTACAGAATGGGAGAAAATAGTCACATATGATACATCTGAACAGATGATTAATATTCAGATTCTACAGGAAACCCAAACAAATCAGCAAGGAAAAAAAAAACATTAAAAAATAAGCAAATGACATGAACAGAAATTTGTATATAAAATATAAACAAATGGTCAGTAAACGTATTGAAAATTATCAACATCATGAGTCATAAGGAAAATACAAAGTAAAACCATAAGCTACCACCTTACCCCAGTGAGAATAACTATTATTAATAAGTCAAAAAACAATAGATGATGACACAGATGTGGTTAAAGAGACTGCTTATACACTGTTGGTGAGAATATAAATTAGTACAACCTCTATGAAAAATAGTATGGTGATTTATCAAAGATCTGAAAGCAGTTCCACCATTCCTTCTATCATTCCATTACTATCTACCAAAAGAAAAATAAGTCATTATACAAAGAAGACACCTAAATGCACACGTTTATTGCATAATTGCAGATATCTGAAGTCAACCTAAGTTTCCATCAAACAATAAGTGGATAAAGAATATACACGATAAAGATGGACATAGAGATAGAGATGCCATGGAATACTACTCAGCGATAAAAAAAGAATGAAATAATATATTTTTCAGCAACTTGGATGGAACTGGAGGCCATTATTCTAAATGAAGTAACTCCAACTCTTCTTCTAAGTGAAAAAATAAATGAAAAAACAAATATTGCATGTTCTCACTTATATTTGGGAGCTAAACTATGGTTCCACAAAGTCATGCAAAATAGTATAATAGACAGGGAAGACTTGAGGGGGAGGGGCCAAAAATTACCTATTATGTATCATGTACACTATTCAAGTGGTGGGTAAACTGAAAACCCAGACTTCACCACTATGCGATTCATCCATGTAACAAAAACCACTTGTACCCCTAAAGCTACTGAAATAAATAAAAATACTTAACATGCTGGAAACCTATGAACAGCATCTTTACATAGTGAGATGTCGGTTGTCTATGTACCATTTTTTCAGTTGAGACATTGAGAAAAATGATGTTAAGGACATGGCTCCAAAGATGGACTTGGAAAGTTGAATTCAAGTCTCATTTTGTGGTCAAATAAACTGAAGCATTATATTTAAACTTGTGTGCCATGGATTTTTCTGTGAAAAAACAGAAAATATTATCACTTGCCTTAGAGGGATGCTAAGAGATTTGTCTTAGTCTCTGTGGGTAAAACACCTAGAATAATGACTGCCATTTTGGTAGGCATTTAAAAGGGTTATAATAATCAACATTGTCACTGAGACCATCAATATCATCACCATCATTGAGACAGAAATACTAAATGAATTAATTAAAATAAGCAATAAAATATTACTCAAAGGCCATGGAATTCAGACACTCAAATAGATTTCCATGATGGAGAATTATGGAGGAGCTCACGTGGACTAAGGCTTATGGAGACCTCTCTCTGGAGCTGACACTGCAGCAGGTTCTGAGCACCAAGAAGTATCCACAGAAGGATGAGAGAGAACAGGGAACAAGAGGAACTTACCAGGCACAATCTCTAACATAGGAATGCACTTGACTTCGCCATTGAGACAACAGGACAGAGTCAGAACTTAGAGAGTAAGTGGGAAGAAAGAGTGATAGAAGACGTAGAGTCCATAGACACTAGGTTTTGTCATCTTAGAAGAAAAATAAATGTGGCTCTATATATGTATTTTTAACATTATATGCTGTAATATACATATAACATATATATATATATATAAAATAAGTGCATATTATTATTATGATAAAAATCTCCTTTTGCAAGCAGGGTGATGGGAGGAAGTTGCACAATTGAGGGATCCAGCAGCCTATATAGTCAGTCATCCATTGTGATCTGAGCCTGTGAGATGAACACAGATGTTTAATTCACTTAGAGCTAGGAGACTTTGGAATTCAGATATGACTAGAATAAAGAAAATCGGTTGAAAACTTTGGTCATGTAGCTGAGACTCAAAAATACCATAATAAGGGGAGTTTCTTATCTGTATTCTGGACTTATATTCTAAACAAAATATTTTTCACTCAATATTACAGATTTCTGTCTTCCTTGAGACTAAACCTTTGTCACTTATTAATGTGGAGTTTATCTGATCAATACTATCTGGCAAAGGTAGAGTTAGTTTAGGTGAACATATATTATTATTTCATATCTATTATATGTGTGAGTGTGTGTATATACACATATATAGATGTATATATATGGATGCTTATACATTTTTGAACACATTCTTTATGCAGAAATTTATAAAGAATCATCTTTTGGATAATTTTAATATTCATATCTGTACTCATAATAAATACACTCACAGAACTTTTGAATAATAATTTTTAGAGAATGAAGAATTAGAACTTATCTAATTTGAAAGTAGTAATTTGTCCTGTTTTCTGAATGCCAACAGTCTTTTAAATATTTTTGTGCTTTTAAGAACCTCACGTGTTTTATAACTCTTGTTGTCTAATGTAGAAACTAGAATACTTAATCTCTTAGTTTTTTCTTCTATGACACTGATGGCTGACATAACTTTTACCAATTTCACATGTCCATTTGAGATTTAATTTAAAGGATGAACAAAAGAAAGTAATGGATTTGAGAGATTTTTATCTCCCAGTTATTCTAGTCTTTGGTGGGGGCACATTCATGAAATCAAAAGTCTTAAAGACAAAGCTCTAGCATATATGTGTAAGGGTACTCAGTGCCCACATTAAAGTCTTATGTGAGGTGTTACACTGGAACCGAGTAGTGGCAGATGTGAGAATTCAGCAGTGCACATCACGTGCTTGTTCTTTGTTGCATCATGTCCAAGGCTAGTTCTCCTTCTCCCAGAGATCCTGCTCCTTAAATTGCTTAGTATGCTTCTCCCTGGACTATCACCTAACAATGTCTTCCTATACTGTCATTTATCCTTACACTATCAATTGCCCTCACACAATCAATTGCCCTCTGAACAACTCAGCAATTATACTATCTACTTATAATTAGTAGAACAGAGCTACAGGAACAAATGAACCTTGTAATGGTTTCTTGTATGGCTTAGTCTTGCTAACACCTGAAGGATGAGACTCTGGAACATGATGACAAGCACTGTTAAGACTGTCAGTTCAGTGGAGCAACTCTATCAAGTCTACCAGGGCCTGTGCTTTCATGATTCTCTTTTCATTTTCTCAGTTGTATTATTGCATGGTTTTGACATGGATCCTGTATCTCTTTTGCAATGTCTGCATTTCAAAATAAAGGAGAGGAGAAAGATGTTCTGAGGTATCAGGGGATTTTAAAAGCATCCCAAGAAGAGCGTATCAGAACTCTTATCAGCCAGAATCCTGCTACTTGGTCATCTCTTGCAGGAAGGCTACACGAAAGAAGAACTTTCAAACAGATTGGAATAGGGCCTGTAAGTGTCTGACACACTATCTCTTTACAAAGTATAATAATTTTTATTCACTTGATAATCAACAAAGCATAAATTCTTACAAGATTTATTACTAAATATCACACAATGTGTTTTATCTCCATTGGTTCCCACCACTTCTTCATGTGATAACTACTTTTTTCTGCTTGTCAACTTTAAGAATAAATTTAATACCTTGTTAGTTCTCTATGCATCTATAGCCTTTATTCCATAATTATACTAAAAACTTATTTTATCCTACAGTACATCATATCATTTATGATGCAATGTATATTTTTTGATTTCCTTCATTTATGACTTACTTTTAAATTCAATATAACTAATATTACAAATAGAATAATTTTGATGTAAAATATAAATGATATTTTTCATTAAATTATCTTGCTATGTGACAAGTATCTATTATTTATTAAGGTACATTCCATGGATTGAAAATTGCAAAATCTTCTGCTAACTGAGGCTGCTGCTTACCTTTTGGCATCTAAAAATGCATCAGCATCCACAGCACGCAAGTCTCATTTTCTCCTGTTGTAATTCACTGTCAAAGAGAAATGTACAATTGATGAGACATGCTATTCTTTCATTCTTTCCATATCAAATATTAGTGATTTTCTATTCATAACCCTGATGTCTACTTCCTTCAAAGATATTTGTTTAATTTTCTTTCTATTACACCCAGTAATATGTTTTCTGAAAATAAATTGACTTTTTATATTTAGAATGTGTTTCTTGTAACCAGTGGTTGAAAGAAAGCATCTGTCATATTATGTCAGATTTTCCTCTTTTATCACCTAGGGGGGATGTTCTGAATCATTAGCTTATAATCAGTTTTTGTTTTTAATTAAACATTAGCCATATGACTGAGTCAGACAGAAAAAGAATTTTTCTTTTGGTCTCCCAGATAAATAGATCTATGGAAATAATGTTTGGCAAAATATATGATAAACTAATAAAAAATAAATTTTATGGCAAAAATATCACTTGGAGATTCTTTGGGAAAAGGAAAATATTTGCATTGTACAACATCAAATCAAAATATTATTGATAAGTAATTGCTGTTTATTCAAATTTCAGTATTATACGTGGATTGATTTTAATTACTGACTCAGCCAACCTTTTCTTTATTAATTTATTCAATCAGACATTCAATCAATCCATATGCAAATTAGCTAGCCTATGGTAGTATGCTGGTTTGTGTGACTGTGTGTGTGTACACCTGTGCACATGCATGGTACCTGTGATACATTTCTATACATTCAAAAGCTGCAGATAGAATCATAACTAGTGTAAACTACACTGCACACATGAAGATGACACCATGTACCAGAAAAAAAAAAATAAGAAAATTCACTTTTTGTTTGATAAATTAAAACACAAGCACCAACATGTAGCAACTTTTGTATTTAATAAGTAAGTGAAACATCGAGATTATTGCCCTTTAGGTATTCTCCAAATGATGCTTTTTGTCTTCATGTAGTTTAATATACTGAGAAAAATAAAAATTAAGAACATATTTTATTATAATCCCTACTGGCAAACTACTAGTCCTTCATAATATTTTCAGGTATAGGAGGCCCATTTTTTGGAAAGAATTGTGTGGAGACAACTGAAAAGGAGGACATTTCATAAAGAAGAGCTCTCTGGTGTTCTGCTATGAAAAAAAAAATGATAGAGGTTAAGTCAAAATCTACATGCTCAATTGTAAGACAATTTCTAGTTCCTATCTACAAATGTATATCTCAGAACATCAGAAGCTAGACTTATGCTTTCTTGGAAGAAAATTAGATATTTATTCCCTAAGAAAGGAAAACAGCTTAAAAGAGCCTCAGATTTATGACATTTCATACATAATATTGGAACACCGATGGCATCAGAAAATTACCCAGAGTGAAGTCTACAAATGAAAAAGTTAACATAATTTGCATAATGCACATACATGCTTTTAATAACCTTTTAAATGGCAGGTGTTAACAGGTTGGTTAACATCCCAAATCTCCCAAAGTTAGGGAGAAAATAAGAGAAAATAAAGTACCTACAGACTATCAAGTTTGAGAATGAATCAGACTTCTACCTAGTCATTTTGGCAATCTACAGAGTAATAGTTCCAAACTTTCAAGTTCAAAAGGAGAAATTATTTCTCATCTAGTATTTGTATAGTTAATAAAAAGGTGGAGAAAGAAAAGGCAAAGAATCACAAAATTCATGTTATATCTACCCTTTCTAGATAGCTATACTATGCATGTTTTATGGCCAAGTGTAAAGAAAATAAAAGAAACAAAACTATGCAAATATACAAAAAAGAACATGAGGTAAAGAAAAACAGTTAACTAATGGGAGTTCATAAGATATGATTAAGGTACTGGCAGGCTACAGGATGTCAGTTATGAAAGAGGGTTAGGGAATAAACTGATCAAATTGGAAAAGGATTAAGGGTTACAAGACAGATAGCATCATAAAATGTGGACTAATATTCTATTATTACTGACATACATTACATATAAGAAATTCATTTGATGAATTGTCTTTGGAAAAGTTGATGATAGGTAGATCAAATGTAAAGCAAATATTAAAAGTAAGACATTAGCTTTAAGAGAAAAGGAGTATTTTAAAAATAGTAAATGTAACATTTAGTGTTTGATTTAATAATAGCAAGTATCATTTCTTTATAAAAAATATATGGTTAAATCTAAAATTAAGAAAGTGAAAATAATATTACTTAGAACTTGATAATAGCTCAAAACACTTTGTTAATCAGTTTATTTAGCCATTCCACACATTTCTAAACACTATGCCACACACCACAAATATATACACATTTTACTTGTCAAGTTAAAAATAAGTACTAAATAAATAAATAAAAATTTATATGCTGAATCCACCAAAAAAAAAGGAAAAAAAATGTTTTATTTAGAGAAAATAATTAAATTAAATTAGCAATTCACAAAGTTTTAAAAAAAAAGAATACTACCTACAGATGCAGAATTGAATATCTTGATGATTAGGTGGATAACTTGAAACTGCCTTTACGGTTTGTGTGTGTGTGTGTGTGTGTGTGTGTTTGAGTTGGAGTCTCACTCTGTTATCCAGACTGGAGTGCAGTGCCTGCTCCTGGCCACTGTAGCCTCGACCTGCTGGGCTCTGGATATTCTTCTGCCTCAGCCTTCCAAGTAGCTGGAACTACAGGCATGCACCACAATGCCCGGCTACTTTTTTGATTCTATTGTAGAGGTGAGGTCTCCCAAAGTTGCCCAGCCTGGCCTCCAGCCTGTGGGCTCAGGCAATCCTCTCACTTCAGCCTCTCAAAGTGCTGGAATTATAGGCATGGGCCACCATGCCCAGCAATAGATTGTGTTTTAAATAAAGTTCTCATTCACAAGTGAGAGCTAAACACTAAGAACATATGGGCACAAGGATATGAACAGCAGATGCTGGAGACTCCTAAAGTGAGGAGGGAGAGGAGAAAGCAATTGAAAAACCAGCCATCAGGCACTATGTGCACTACCTGGGGGACTGGCTCAGTACAAGACCAAACCTCACCATCGCACAATATACTTATGTAACAAACCTGCACACATACCGCATGAATTCAATATTTAAAAAAAAATTATAAAATAGCAACTAGGAAATCTTTTAAAATTATAATTGAATTAAATTGTGAAGCATCTTTTTAAAAGAAAAGAATTGCAAGAAAAAATAAGTGAGTGAATTAAAATAACAGCCACTTTGGAGAATCACACAACAGTTAAACAAGTGGTTAAAGAATGAAGAGAAATGTCCTAAGAAAAAGAAAAGGAGCAACTGCATTTGGGATAAAAATTATGATGCAGACATTAGTATGACACATTTGATAAACTGAAAGGAACATAATATAAATACATAGACTGAGAGTTGTTCTATATCAGATTGTAAAACTACACAAACATAAAGACATACAAGGAATCTTTATTTTAAATAATTTAAGATACTTTCCAGACTCCCTCAATGAGAGAATCACTGAATAATTTTAATCATGGGAACAGAAAAATCTCAACAATATACTGAGTTCAAACAAACAACAAACAAATTACTCAAGATGTAGTAAAAGCAACGGACTGCTGTGAATAAATATTGGAAGGAATAAGTTGCAGATGATACATGAAAGGAAGAAATGTGTTGAACAGACTTTTAAAAATTGAAAAGACAGAATACAGTAAACTTTAGATACCATTTCTGCCACATCATGTCTGCCATAAATAGATTTTATAATTGATGGAAAGTAATAGACAATGATGAGAAGTATCTATATCTTTCAAATTTATGGCAGACTAGTGAATTGTAGTGACTTTTACTAAACTAAAGTCAAAGTCATTATAAAATGAAAATAAAATATTTGAGTAGTAACTTTCAGGAGTAAACCTGCGGTTTTGCTTCTAGTCATGTCCATTTATAGACGAGTCACATTGGCTGCAAAAATTTATATTCAGGGGAACAGACTAAATCAAGAAAGAATGGCATAGAGACTACAACATATATATTTTGATTACTTTTTTTGTAAATGAGATTACAGTGATTTTGGTGATGATATCAAGAATATTTGTATATATACAAAATCATAAAATTGTATACATTAGGTTACTGAAATTCTTTGTATGTCAATTATATTTTTAAAAAGCTGTTTATAAAACAATGATGGCATTCTTAAAACAATTAAATTGGAAAAGGACAAAACATGCTCAAAATTTAGAAAAATAAGTCTTTAAAAAAATTTTCAAGGGAAGTTAACCAGAAATCTAGAAATCTCCTGAAATAATGGTTTCATTTGTCCAATGCTGCCAGTACTCTTGAGAAAAAAAAAGGGCCTAAAATCTGTGCACAAAGTGATCCCAGATTGTGCAAACTCTATATAACAAAAGAGCACCACCAATTTTGTGATATTACTTTTACAATAGCATCTCAGAACAATCCATTTTGTTCTGCTGAACAAAAGCCACAACCCCAAATTTTTCTAACTAGAAGAGAGATATGACTGATTTGGGGAACACTTATTAAAAGATAACAGTAATAGAAATCAGAATTCTAAAGAAAAAGATTAAAAAGACACAAATAGGTATATAGTCAAAACAGTTCATCATTTGTAGGAGGAAGAATTTAAAGTACAAGGAGGACTCAATCATGCTAAAGACTGTATAGATTGATGAAGAATTAAAACTCTAAGAGATCATTTATTTGTCTTCGTGTTTGAAAGTCACTGGTGTTCATTTAAAGCATTATTTTGCTCACTGGATGATCAGAGGTTCTGCTTGCAAAGGGTTAAAGATAAAGTAATAACAGTGCTTACTATCTACATATATGGAAGCTACAACAATAAATCAGAAATTCTGGATGACAGCTTGATGAGGTGATGCAATTATATAAATATTCTATTCAAAACAGGCAGAAAGTCTACTGAACTGAATTGTGATGATCAGAAGGACAAAATGGGAAAAATTAATGTCTTAAAATGTATCGGTTAAAATAGTGTAGAGTTGGAGATTTAAAGCCTCAGAGAAGGCTGTGGATAGATGTTACCAATGGATGATAATATATAATACATAAAATCACCAGACTCTTTATTATCTGACACAGTTTGGATCATTGTCCCCTTCAAATCTCATTCCCAGTATTGGAGATGGTGTCTAGTGGGAGGTGACTGGATCATAAAGGTGGATGCCAACACTGTGTAGAACCGTGAACCAAATATACCAGTTTTCCTTAAAAATTACTCAAATTTAGGTACTTTTTATAGGAATGCAAAACAGACTAACACATTATCCATACCAGGAGATTTTTGAGAGTGAAAGTGGGACAATTAATTGTTACACTCAGACAAACATGACTCCAGATTGTTCAGGCAACCCAAGCTGCCTGGTCCTTTGCTAATATATCACAACACAGTAGATAGCATAGTTTAGATTTAATCTGGCAGTAAGGGGCTAGCTGGTAAACAAATCTCTTGTATTCATTTGTATGACTACTTTTTAAAGTCTTTTTTGGAATTCTGTTGCCTTGAAGTCTAGCAGTAATGGGTTGTGAGAACAAATGATATAATCCACTGTCAACATGGGCCCTATACTTACCTGGCAGGGGAGATACCATGATCAAGAAGGTGGTTTTCCCAGGGCGAGGCTCATCCACTGCACTCTGCATGTGCTGACCCCTGCCATTTTCCCACTTGTGGGAAACTTGACTGCATAATTTGTGATAGTGGGGGAAGGTGCTCACGCTCTGCTCTAAAAAAATAAAATAAAAATAAAGTAAAATATGGACTCATAAAAATAAGCTGTGCTCGGTGGCTCAGCCTGTAATCCCACGCTTTGGGAAGCTGAGGTGAGTGGATTGCCTGAGCCCAAGGGTTCGAGACCCGCCTGGGCTACTTGACGAGACCTCATCTCTACAATAAATCAAAAATTAGCCGGGCGTGGTAGCGTGCGCCTGTAGTTCCAGCTACTTGGAAGGCTGAGGCGGAAGCATAGCTGGAGCCCAGCAGGTCGAGGCTGTGGTGACCGGGAGCGGCCACTGCACACTCCAGTCTGGGCAACAGAGTGAGAATCCAACTCAATATACATACATATATATATATATATATATATATATATATATATATATGGCATGCTGTCCCTGAATTTCCCATTTGGTGTTTCAAGTTTCTTTGAGAGCCTAACGTTAACATAGTGAATCCATTTAACTGAATTAGCATGGGTTATGAATAAATGCTAAGAGGCAAAAAGCCTGTTTGGAACTGTAGTTTAATTAGAAAGAATAGTCAGCTTGTTTTAGAGACATTGGTAATCTAGATGTTTGTTAAGCAGTTATTATTATCCCAACCAATACAGATATATTGTCAATACAACACTTCAATTGTCACTATCAGTTGATTGAAGTGAACATAAGAGTGAAATTTTATCAATCATTTTGATGATAATGGATGAGATGGAAAACATAGATTAGTCTTTATATAAGAAAGGGGCACCCTGTCACTGATATAGGAAGGGCAAAGGGCTAAGGAGTACAGAGGGAAAAAAAATTGAAAAACAGGCCTAAAATATAATTGAGCAAATATGATTTTATGTTATTCATTCTGTTGAAACAGACTAAAATTATAGTTATCACTCAAATAACCACATCTTAAAGTATATATGAGGAACCCCTCCAATAAATTGAATTTATTTATTTTTAAAAGTACATATTTATTCTTATAGGTTTAAACTTCAGTTCCCTTCAAAATACCCTCCATATGATGCATTACACCTATCGAGACATTTTTCCACTGTTCAAAACAGTTTTTGAACTTGTAAATTTTGATGTCTTTTTAGTACTTCTGCCATTTTTTTTTCTCACCTCTTCCACATCAGTAAAATATTTCCCTTTGAGGACATTTTTTCATCTGATGAAACAAAAGAAAGTCGCTCAGGGTGAAATTGGGTGAATAGAGAGGGTGGGATACAGGGCTTATACTGTTTTTGATAAAAACAAAACAAACAAACAAAAAAAACTGCTGAACACTCAGTGAAGTGTGGGCAAGGAAACTCATACGTCACCCATCATGAATTGGGCAAACATGTTGAAAGAATCTCAAACAAAAAGCCAAAAAACCAAAAACCAGAAAACAAAGAAAACCACACTGAAGCTGAATGTGTTCTCTCACAACAACAACACTAGCTGGTGCACTGATGCTAACAGGTTCCTAAAACAGCTAGCTGGGGAAGATGGCGCTACAAGGGACCTATCCTCCAAAAAATAATTCCAGTATTTTGGGGCTTCCCCTGATATTCTACAGATATATGTATATATATACACACGCATACATATATAGATTTATATAGCTTTATTTAATCTTTTTATTTGTTTACACCTCAAGTCTTGCTATAACTACTAATATTTCAAAAATCTCAATCTGCTTCCTCACATTGTTGACAATTTGGGTGCAATATGATGAAAAATTCTAAGTCTAAACCTCACCTCAATTATTTTTGTCAGTCTGAAGGTGAAGAAAATAGCAATAACTAAAGTACTGCAAAGTCTTGGGGGGGGACTGTTATACATAAAAGTATGATGGGTATGTATTTATCAAATAAAGTATTATTATATTCAATCTTTTTTATTATAAAGATGTGAGGTACTATTCAGGGTTGGGTATACAAACATTGATTATGCAGGTAACCTTGTTGATGAGGTATGACCCTCCCTCCAGTAGCAGTTTCCCTCAACTGCCAGTCCCATCCCCCTTCCAATATTTGATCTTTAATATAAAAATAAATGACAAGTTAATCTGAAAAGACACATAGAATAAGATTCCAACTATTTGATATTCAAGAAAAGGCAAAACAACGAATACAGTAAAAAAGATTAGTGGTTGCAGGGTTTGTGGGGAGGAAGGAATGAATAGAATAGGCAGTGAACATTCTGTAATACCACTGCAATAGTAATTACATGTCATTACACATTTGTCAAAACCTATAGAATGTGCAACACCAAAAGTGAACCCTGACATAGGCTATGGACTTTGAGTGATATTGACTATAACAAATGTGCCACAAGGGTTCAAGAAATTCATGGCATGAAAGGATTTTATTTGTGTTGGGGCTTAGGGTGCTGCGGAGAGGACAGGAGGTATAAAGAAACTGTGTAGGTTCTATTCCATTTTACTGTGAACCTAAAGTTACTTTAAAACATAAAATTGAATACAATGTTTTTAAAATCGATTGCACATCAAAAACATGAATTGAAGCATCCCCAAATGTTGCCATTTTGACTATAATTTTAACAACTGCTTAAAACATTTGATAGTTGGGGAAAAAAAGTAGGTGTCTTTTATGTTATATGTATTTTTAATATAACAATCTCAAAAACTAGTGAATATAAAAAAGGTAAAGAGCCGGGCTCGGTGGCTCAGCCTGTAATCCCGCGCCTTTGGGAGGCTGAGGTGAGTGGATTGCCTGAGCGCGCGGGTTCGAGACCCTCCTGGGCAAGTGAGAACTCATCTCTACAATAAATCAAAAAAATCAGCCGGGCGTGGTAGCACGCACCTGTAGTTCCAGCTACTTGGAAGGCTGAGGCGGAAGGATCGCCGGAGCCCAGCAGGTCGAGGCTGCGGTGGCCGGGAGCAGCCACTGCACTCCAGTCTGGGCGACAGCGTGAGACTCCAACTCAAAAAAAAAAAAAAAAAAGGTAAAGATAGTAAATTGGATATGGGGTACAATTCGGGGTGGGGTATACAAACATTGATTATGCAGGTACCCTTGTTGATGAGGTGTACCCCTCCTCCCACCCTAGCAGTTTCCCCTAACAGCCAATCCCACTGCCCCTTCCACTGGCAGTTTCCCACTACTGCCCATCCCTTTCTTATAGTATTATCATAATTGTTCAAGGTCTGTTTATGAGTGAGAACATACGGTATGACGTTCTTTGTTTCTGTGAGAGATCACTGAGTATGATCAACTATAAATCCATCCATGTTGCTGCAAAGTCCATATGTTGGTCATTCTTCATGGCTCCATAATATTCCATTGTGTATATGTACCACGTTTTTTTTTTTTTTTTTTATCCAGTCCAGTTTCGATGGGCAGCATGGTTGTTTCCATGTTTTTGCTAATGCAAACAGAGTTGCAACAAACATTCGTGTACAGGTATCCTTTTTGTAGAATGACATGAGTTCCTCTGGTTATATTCTCAATGGGGGAATTGCTGGGTCAAATGGAAGGAAAATTTCAAGTTCTTTCAGAAATCACCACACTGTCTTCCAGAGAGGTTGTACTAGTTTGCATTCCCACCAGCAGTGTAGAAGCATTCCTTTTGCTCTGCATCCTCGCCAGCATCCGTTGCTGTTTATTTTATTAATGATGGCCATTCTTACTGGTGGGTTTAGGGTTAGGATGTATCACATTGTGGTTTTGATTTGCATTTCTCTGATGATTAGTGAAGCTGAACACTTTATCATGTGTCTGTTGACTGCCTGTACATCTTCTTTTGAGAAGTGTCTAATCATGTCTTTTGTCCACTTCTTAATGGGGCTGTTGGTTTTTTTTGTTTTTGTTTTTTTCCTTTAGGCACATTTGAGTTCCATGTAGATTCTAGATGTTAGGCCTTTGTCAGATAAACAGTTGATAAATATACATGTTTTTCCCATTCTGTGGGCTGTCCCCCTGCTCTTTTGACAGTTTCTTTTGGTATACAGAAGCTAGTCAGTTTGATGAACTCCACTTGTCTATCTTATTTCTTCTGGTATGAGCATTTAGGGTTCTGATCAGGAATTGATTGCCAGTTCCAATTTCCATAAGGGTGTCTCCTGCATGTTCTAAGATTCTTTTAGTTTGAGGTTTTCCGTTTAGGTCTTTGATCTATTTAGAGTTAATTCTTGTGTATAGTGATAGGTAGGGGTCCCGTTTCAATCTTCTGCATGTGATCAGCCAGTTTTCCCAGCATCGTTGACTGAATAGGTTCTCCTCTCCCCAGTGGTTGTTGTTGGAAGCTTTGTCAAATATGAGTTGGTTGACAAATTGAGCCTTTGCTTCCAGAATCTCTATCCTATTCTGTTGCTCTATATGCCTGTTCTTATACCAATGCCAGGCTGTTTTGATTACTGTAAACTTACAGTAAAATTTGAAATCTGGAAGTGTGATACCTCCTGCTTTGTTTCCTTTGCTAAGTATTGTTTTGGTTATTCATGGTTGTTTATGTTTTCATATGAATTTCTGTATCGTCATTTTCAGGACTAAAATGATGTTGATAACTTAATGGGTATTGCGTTGAATTTGTAGATTGCCTTTGGTAGGATGCACATTTTAACAATGTTAATTCTTCCTATCAATGAGCATGGAATATTTTTTCCATTTGTTTGTGTCTTGGATTTCTTTGAGCAGTGTTTCGTAGTTCTCATTGTAAAGGTCTTTCACTTCTCTCGTTAAGAAGATGCCGAGGTATTTCTTGTGTGTGTGTGTGTGTGTGTGTGTGTGTGGCTATTGTGAATAGGAGTGTGCTTTTTATTTGAGTCTCTTCCTGCTTATTGTTGGTGTATAGGAATGCAACTGTCTTTTGCACATTTATTTTGTAGAGACTTTGCCAAAGACTTTTATCAGTGCAAGCAAGTTTCTGAGGGATTTGCTTGATTTTCAACATATAGGATCATATCATCAGCAAAGACTGATAGCTTGTCTTCCACTTTTTTCCTATTTGGCTACCACCGATTTCCTTCTCTTGTCTAATTGCCCTAGCTAGGACTTCCAACACAATGCTGAACATGAGGAGTCAGAGTGGGCAGCCTAGTCTTGTTCCAGTTTTCAGGAGAAATGTTTCCAGTTTCTGTTCATTTAGCAATATGTTGGCTGTGGGTTTATCATAAATAGCACTTACTATTTTGAGGTATGTTCCTTCTATACCTAGATGTTTGAGGGTTTTTATCAAGAAGAGATGTTTGATTTAATCAAAAACTTTTTTTCTGCATCTAATGATATAATCATGTGGTTCTTGTTTTTACATCTGCTGATGTATTTAATTACATTTATGGTCTTACAGATGTTGAACCAGCCCTGCATCCTGGGGATGAAGCCTACTTGGTCATGGTGGATGAATTTTGAGGGGTGTTTTTGGATCCCATTTGAGAGGATCTTATTGAGGATTTTTGCATCTATGGTCATAAGGGATGTTGGCCTATAATTATCTTTTTTTGTTGGACCTTTACCAGTTTCCGTATCAGATGTTAACTTCATAAAATAATTTGGGAAGAATTTCATTTTCTCAATTGCCTGCAATACTTTCAATAGAATTGGTATCAGCTCTTTCTTGTACATTTTGGAGAACTCTGCTGGAAAGCCATCTGGGTAGTTTTCATATGACAGAGTCAAATTCCTGGGTTGTTATTGGTCTATTTAGTGTCTCAATATCTTCTTTTTTCAGCCTTGGTAGGGTGTGTGATGTCAGAAAGCCCTCCATTCCATTTAGGTTATCAAGTTTGTTTTCATATTGGTGTACATAGTGACCTCTGATAATCTTTTGCATTCTTCGGGGTCAGTTGTGATTTGATCTTTTGTATATCTAATTGTGTTTATTTGGACTTTTGCTAGGGGTCCATCAATCTTGCTAATTCTTTCAAAGAACAAGCTTTTTGTTTTGTTGATGTTTTCTAAGATATTTTTGTATTCTATGTCCTATATTTGGGTTCTTACTTTGGTGATTTGGATTCTTCTGCTAAGGTTGTGGTTTGGGTAGTCTTCTCTTTCCAGCTCCCTTAGGTGATTTGTTAGGCTCTCAACTTTTGATGTCATTTTCTAGATTTGTGCTTGTAGAAATATAAATTCCCCTCTGAGAACTGTTTTCATGGCATGTCAGAGATTTTGGTAAAATGTTTCTTCATTTTCATTTGTTTCTAGGAATATTTTAATTTCTGCTTTGATTTCAGTGTTGACCCAGTAGTTGTTCAGCAACATGTTGTTTAGTGTCCATGTCTTTGTAGACTTTGGGGAAATGTTGGTGTTGATATTTATTTGTATGCCACTGTGGTCTGAGAATGTGCGTGGCAAGATTTCAAACTTATGGAATTTGCTTATGTTTGATTTATGGTCAAGGATATGATTGATCTTGGAGTATTTTCCCTGTGTTGATGAGTAGAATGTATATTTTGTGGTTGCTTGGTGGAATAATCTGTAGGTATCTCTTAAGTCCATTTGGTCGAGTGTCAAGTTTGCTTATTATTTGTTATTGTGCACAAAAAGTATGCATGTTAACCAGGTTCGGTGACTCGTGCTTATAATCCCAGCACTTGGCGAGGCCAAAGCAAGAGGATTGACTGATCCCAGGTGTTCGAGACCAGCCTGTGCAAATTGGTGGGACCTCGTTTTTACAATAAATCAAAATATCAGCCAGGCATGGCACATACATATAGTTCCAGCTACTTGGAAGGCTGAGATAGAAGTATTGCTGAGCTCAAAAGGACGAGGCTATGGTGGCCATGAGTGTGCCACTGCACTCCAGCCTGGGCAACTTTGAGACTCTGCCTCAAAAAAAAAAGAAAAAAATCAAGTGTGCAGGTTGAGTGCCTTTTATTCAAAATGCTTAGAAGCAGAAATGCTTTGAATTTTGAAATTTTAAATTATGGGGTATTTACATATGCTATATATAATACATATTAACATATATCACAAAATAATATTATATATAATAAATCAAGGGTCATGTAAATTGCTTCATGATAAAAACACGTATAATGACAAAAATAATTTAATTATTATTGCTAAATCATTTTAGGAAGTTTATGGGTGGTATCAATGTTAGAAGAAACTACATCTATTCTAGGACAGATTTTTGAAAATCAGTGGAAGAAACATGACATCTATTAATTAGGGCCCAATTTTGTAGGACTACAGCTTTCAGAATTGTTTCCCTATTCCTTCATGACATTTATGTCCCATAACTTAATAGCTTTCATTGGTTAAACATCATTCTCACTTACAATCTGCAAATCCTCTCCTCTCCTTTCCTCGTCTTTCCTTTGCTTTTCCGCAATCTTTCCGTGATTCTATTCCATCAACCACAACCACTCTCATTCTCAGCTTCTAGTCCCATCTTAGTGATACTGAGCAAGATGACTTATCCAAACAAACAAAAAATTTCTTTAGATGCTGCTATTTACAGTTTCTGCTTGGGACTTGAAAATCATTTTTCATATCGGAAATTAAAATGTCAATTAGTTTGTGGGACTGCATTAGTAGAATCTTCAGAGCTTTCTCTCTGTGTTTTTGCTTTATTAAGCCCCCCTGGTGCCCTCTTGTGAACACATCTAAGTTTTTGCCTGAGTGGCACTCCTTTGGTGCTGGCAAAACATCCTTTTAGATTGAATATCTTTCAAGAGAGCGTGAGCCTAACTTTATAGCATGATATCCCTGACTATGATAATCATTGCACCAATTTTTCTAGGCTCACAGTATAATACTTTAATATGGAGATTTAACTCATTTTTAAAATTACAAGTTAACTGTATTTCTCTTCAGTAATTTTAGTTATCTTCACATGCAATTTTGTTCCTTTTGAATGTCTTTTGCCAATATCTATTAATAGGCAAAAGCCTATTAATGTGTTAATTATATTATTGGATATTAAACAAGCATGGAAACAACCCAACTTTTTGCAATGAGGAAAACTGCTTACACAAATGAAGAAACACAATGTTTTTCTGGATATGTTATTAAATTAATATTTCAAAAATTAAAGTATTATTTTGGTGCAATCCAATGCAAATGACAAATGGATACTTTGGTTGTTGTTTTGAAAAATTATAAAAACATTTTAAACGATAACATGAAAGTGAAGAAAGAGTTAAATGTATTTTAAAATAAACCATAATATAAACAGTAAGGAGAAATAATAAAAATAGTTATATTTGATATTTGAAATAATAAAGATGTTCAGAGAAAAAAGAGTAGCAACCAGAGACTGAGGAGTAGAAGGAATAGGGAAATATTGGTCAAAGGGTACCCAATTTAAATTATGAGATGAATATGTTTTGGGGATCTAGTATATAGCACGGTGACAATAGTCAATAATAATGTATTATATATTTGAAATTTGCTAAGCAGGTAGATCGTAAGTATTTTCACACCAAAAAATGTAAGAAGGTGAAGTGTTGAATATGCTACTTAGCTTTACTGTGATAGCCATTTCACAAAGTATGTGTTTTTTCAAAAAAGTGTGTACACTTTAAATATATACAATCATTATTTGTCAATCATACCTCAATAAAGCTGGAAAAAATAATTGTTAAAGCATAGTATCTGACATTTTTTTTGTTTGTTTGTTTTGGGTTTTTTTTGAGTTGGAGTCTCACTCTGTCGCCCAGACTGGAGTGCAGTGGCCGCTCCCGGCCACCGCAGCCTCGACCTGCTAGACTCCGGCGATCCTTCCACCTCAGCCTTCCGAGTAGCTGGAACTACAGGCGCGCGCTACCACATCCGGCTAATTTTTTGATTTATTGTAGAGATGAGGTCTTGCTTGCCCAGACGGGTCTCGAACCCGCGGGCTCAGACAATCCACTCACCTCAGCCTCCCAAAGGCGCGGGATTACAGGCTGAGCCACCGAGTCCGGCTGTATCTGAAATATTAATCAATGCAAACTATTTTTGATTTTAAAATGACAGTTATAATCTTAATCTAGAAAAGGTATTCAGTAGTAAGTGATATATGTAAAATTCAAGTATTCTATAAATAAAGGGGTTGTGCAGAATTGCTACAATGTCTAATGGTTCACCCATTTTGTTTATTTAAAATTTTTAATATTTTATTTTTTCTTATTTTACATTGATGCTACTAGTATAATAACATGATATCTACCAAATGTCATCACCTAATTAGCTTCATGGAGAAAAAGCTCTTTTTCAATAATGCTGAGAAAGAAAATAACTGTAATAGACACTATCCATTATTTGTTTTACAAATCTTCACCACATCATGTGAAAATGAAAGATCAACACCATGTTGAAAAGGTACATTGAATGTAAAGTAGATGTTTACTTGTGAACTTCACCTTGGGAACAACTCTGGAGAAGAGGACAAGAAAGTAGAACTATGAAGGTACTAAAAGGGTTTTTTATAATATTCCATTGTACATGTATGGAAATTCATGCATACATGTATGCATTTTATATGATGATAAAATATTATCTCTATATTATTGGGGTTTTTTAATTTTTATTTTAAAGATGTAGGTTGCAATTCAGGATTAGGTATACAAGTGGTCATCATACAGGTAAATTTGGGTCTCCCTTTGGTCTCCACTTCACCTGGTTTGAGATCAGGTACCCTTATTGATGTTATGTGTCCTCTGCTCTCCCCTGGCAGTTTCTAGCTACAGTCAATCCCTTTCTTATTATATTATGGTAAATGTGCATGGTCCACTTATGAGTGAGAACATGTGGTACTCAGTTCTTTGATTATGTGATAAAACATTTAATATTATAGACTCTAAATCCATCCAAGTTGCTGCAAAATCCATAATTTTGTTCTTCTTTATGACTGCATAATAGTCTATCATGTATACTTACAACACTCTTTTTATCTAGTCCAGTTTTGGTGAACAGTTGATTCCATGTTTTTGATATTGTAAATGGTGCTACAATATACATGCATGTGCAGGTATCTTTTTTGTAGTGATTTAAGGTCTTCTGAGTATATTCCCAGAAGGGGGATTCCTGGTTTGAATGGAAGGGCAACTTCTAGTTCTTTTAGGAATTGCCGCACTGTATTCCGTAGAGGTTGAACTACTTTGCATTCCCACCAACAATGTAGAAGCATTCCCTTTTCTCCTCATCCTCACCAACATCTGTTGTTTTCTTACTGGAGTTAGGTAGTGTCTCACTGTGGTTTTGATTTGCATCTCTCTGATGATTAGAGAAGTTGAACATTTTTTCATGTGTCTGTTGGTTGTTCATATGATTTTTTTTTTTTTTTTTGAGTTGGCATCTCACCCTGTCGACCAGACTGGAGTGCAGTGGCCGCTTCCGGCCACCGCAGCCTCGACCTGATGGGCTCCGGCGATCCTTCCACCTCAGCCTTCCAAGTAGCTGGAACTATAGGTGTGCGCTACCACACCCAGCTAATTTTTTTGATTTATTGTAGAAATGAGGTTTCGCCTGCCCAGGCGGGTCTCGAACCCGCGGGCTCAGGCAATTCACTCACCTCAGCCTCTCAAGGCGTGGGATTACAGGCTGAGCCACCGAGCCCGGCTCTCATATGATTTTTTTTGGGAAGTATCTATTCATGTCTTTTACCCACTTTTTAATGGTGCTTTTTTTTTTTCTTTTGTTACATTTGAGTTCTTTGTAGATCCTAGATGTTAGGCCTTTGTCAGATACACAGATGACAAATATTTTTGTTCTCCCATTCTATGGGCTGTCTCTCTGCTCTCTTGATAGTTTGTTTTGCTTTGAAAAAGCTTTTCAGTTTTATGAGATCCCATTTGTCAGTCTCATCTCTTATGGCATGGACTTTTGGGGTATTAATCAGGAATTGGTTGCCTATTCTGATTTCCATAAGGGTGTCTCCCAAGTTTTCTAACATTCTTAGCATTTGAGGTTTTAGGTTTAGGACTTTGATTCATTTGGAGTTGATTTTTGGGTATAATGATAAGTAGGGGAGCTGTTTCATTCTTCTGCACATGATCAGTCAATTTTCCCAGCACAGTTCTCCTCTTCTCAGTGGCTGTTTGTGGAAGCTTTTTTGAAGATAAATTGTGTGAGAAATTGAGTTATGCTTCTGGAATCTCTATTCTGTTCCATTGATCTATATGCCTGTTCTTGTAACACTACCAAGTTGTTTTGATTACTGTAGCCATATAATAAAGTTTAAAGTCTGGAAGTATGATACCTGCAGTTTTTAAAAATATATATTATTTATTGATTTATTTATTATTTATTGATTTTAAAGATGTGGGGTATACAAATGTACATTATGCAAGTATCCTTGTTGATGAGATGTGCCCCTCCCTCCCCTGGCAGTTTCCCTCAACTGCCAATCCCACCCCTCCTCCCCTGGCAGTTTCCCACTACTGCCAATCCCTTCCTTATAGTATTATGATAATTGTTCAAGGTTCACTTATGAGTGAGAATATATGGTACTTTTCTCTTTGTTTCTGTGATAAATCACTGAGTATGATCGACTCTAAATCCATCCAAGTTGTTGTGAGGTCCATGTGTTTGTCCTTCTTTATGGCCGCATTAATATCCCATTGTGCATATGTACCACATTTTTTTATCCAGTCCAGTTTCAATGGGCAGCATGGTTGGTTCCATGTTTTTGCTGTTGTGAATGGAGCTATAATAGACATGCGTGTAAAGGTATCTTTTTGGTAGAGTGACTTGATATATTCCCAAAAGGACGATTTTTGGACCATATGGAAGATCAATTCCTAGTCCCTTCAGTTATCTCCATGCTGTATTCCAAAGAGGTTGCACTAGTTTGCATTCCCACCAGCATCGTAGAAGTGTTCCTTTTTCACTACATCTTCACCAGCATCTGTTGTTGTTTGTTTTATTAATGATGGTCATTCTTACTGGGGTTAGATGGTATCTCAATGTGGTTTTGATTTACAGTTGTCTGATGATTAGTGAGGCTGAGCACTTTTTCATGTGTCTGTTGGTTGCCCGTATATCTTATTTTGAAAAGTGTCTATTCATGTCTTGTGCATACTTTTTAATGGGGCTGTTTGGTTTTACTCTTTCAGCACGTTTGAGTTCCTCGTAGATCCTAGATGTTAGGCCTTTGTCAGATACATACTTGGCAAATAGTTTTCCCCATTCTGTAGGCTGTCTCTTCACACCCTTGATGGTTTCTTTTGCTTTACAGAAGCTTGTCAGCTTGATGAGGTACCACTTTTCTACCTTATCTCTTATGGCATGTTCACTTGGGGTTTTGATCAGGAATTGGTTGCCTGTTCCAATTTCCAAAAGGGTGCCTACTGCATTTTCTAAGATTCTTACAGTTTGAGTTTTTACGTTTAGGTCTTTGATTCATTTAGAGTTAATTTTTGTATATGGTGATAGGTAGGGGTTCTGTTTCAATCTCCTGCATGCCATCAGCCAATTTTCCCAGCATCATTTACTGAATAGGATCTCCTCTCCCCAGTGGTTGTTGTTGGAGGCTTTGTCAAAGATGAGTTGACTGAGAGATTGAGGCTTTGCTTCTGGAATCTCTATGCTGTTCCATTGGTCTGTATGCCTGTACTTGTACCAATACCATGCTGTTTTGATTATGGTAGCCTTAGAGTAAAGTTTGAAGTCTGGAAGTATGATGCCTCTTCTTTGTTTCTTTTGCTGAGGATTGTTTTGGCTATCTGTGGTCATTTATGTTTCCATAGGAATTTCTGTATTGTTAGTTCCAGGTCTGAGAAAAATGATGTTGGTAATTTCATGGGTATTGCATTGAATCTGTAGATTGCCTTTGGTGGGATGGATGTCTTAACAATGTTGATTCTCAGCCGGGCTCGGTGGCTCAGCCTGTAATCCCGCGCCTTTGGGAGGCTGAAGTGAGTGGATTGCCTTAGCCCGCGGGTTCGAGACCTGCCTGGGCAACTTGGTGAGACCTCATCTCTACAATAAATAAAAAAATTAGCCGGGTGTGGTAGCACGAGCCTGTAATACCAGCTACTTGGAAGGCTGAGGTGGAAGGATCGCCGGAGCCCAGCAGGTCGAGGCTGCGGTGGCCGGGAGCAGCCACTGCACTCCAGTGTGGGCAACAGTGAGACTCCAACTAAAAAAAAAAAAAAAAAAAAGAATAAACAATGTTGATTCTGTCAATTCAAGGGCATGGGATATTTTTCCATTTGTTTTTGTCTTCTTGGATTTCTTTGAGCAGTGTTTTGTAGTTTGCATTGTAAAAGTCACTTCTCTGGTTAGGAAGATGGTGAGGTATTCATTTCTCTTTTTACAGCTATTGTGAATGGGATTGTGCTTTTTATTTGGTTCTCTGTCCGATTGTTGTTTATGTATAAGAATGAAAACTGTCTTTTGCACATTGATTTTGTACTCTGAGACTTTGCCAAAGTCCTCTATCAGTACAAGCAGGTTTTTGATGGATTCTCTTAGATCTTGACATAAAGGAACATATCATCAGCAAAGAGGGATAAATTAACTTCTTCTTTTTCTATTTGAATACCCCTGTTTTCTTTCTCTTGCCTAATTGCTATAACTTGGATTTCTAAAACAATGTTGAACAAAAGGAGTGAAAGTAGGCAGGTTTGTCTTGTTCCATTTTTCAGGGGAAATGTTTCCAGTTTCAGTACATTTAGTAATATGCTAGCTGTAGGTTTATCGTAGACGGCACTTACTATTTTGATGTACGTTCCTTCTATACATAGGTGTTTGAAGGTTTTTACCAAGAAGGGATGCCGAATTTTCAAAAGTTTTCCTGCATCTAATGATATAATCATGTGGTTCTAGTTTTTATATCTGTTGATGTATTTAATTACATTTATCATCTTGCAGATGTTGGACCAGACCTGCATCCAGTTTGGGTATCAGTGTGATGTTAGCTTTGTAAAATGTTTTGGGGAAAATTCCTTCTTTCTCAATTGCCTAGAATACTTTCAATAGGATTGATATCAGCCACTCCTTGTATGATTTGTAGAATTCTGTTGGAAAACCGTCTGGTCCAGGGTTTTTTTTTGTTTTGTTTTGTTTTTTCATAGGTAGTTTTCTTATGACAGAATCACTTTCCTGGGTTGTTATTGGTCTATTTAGTGTCTCAATGTCTTCTTGTTTCAACCTTGGGAGGTTGTGTGATGTCAGAAAGTCCTCCATTTCATTTAGGTTATCAAGTTTGTTTTTATACAGGTGTGCATAATAATCTATGATAATCATTTGTGTTTCTTTGTGTCAGTTGTGATTTGATCTTTTGTATTTCTGATTGTGTTTATTTGGACTTGTTTCTCTTTTTCTTGGTAACCCTGCTATGAGTTCATCAATCTTGTTAATTCTTTCAAAGAACCAGCTTTTTGTTTTGTTTATGTTTTCTATGATATTTTTGTCTTCTATTTCCCATATCTGTGCTCTTATTTTGGTGATCTGTATTCTTCAGTTAAAGTTAAGTTTTTTGTAGTCTTCTCTTTCCAGCTCCCTTAGGAGATTTGTTAGGCTGTCAATTTGTGATTTTCCATTTTCTTGATGTATGTTCATAAAGACATAAATTCCCGTCTTAGAAGTGCTTTCATGGCATCCCAAAGATTTTGGTAAGCTGTTTCTTCATTTTCATTTGTTTTCAGTAATCTTTTAATAACTGTTTTGATTTCAGTGTTGACCCAGTAGTTGTTCAGCATCATGCTCTTAGTGTCCATGTCTTTGTGGGCCATAGGGAGATTTTGTTGGTGTTATTAATTTTTATTCCATTGTGGTCTGAGAATGTGAATGGCAATATTTCAATCTTATGGATTTTATTTATGCTTGATTTATGTCTGAGAATGTGATCAATCTAGGGGTACATTCCAGGTGGTGATGGGTAGAATGTATAGTCTGTGGTTGTTAGGTGGAATATTCTGTAGGTACCTATTAAATTCTTTTGGTTGAGTGTCTAGTTTAGGTTCTGGATCTCCTTGTTGATTTTTTGCTTTGATGATCTATCTAGGGCGTATAATGCAGTATTCAAGTCCCCTGCTATGATAGTGTTAGAGTCAATATCTTTTTGTAGTTTACTTACTAGTTGCTTTATAAATGTCAGTGCTCCTATGTTGGGTGCATATGTGTTAATGATGTGTATTTCTTGTTGATGGATTGACGTTTTTACCATTATGAAGTGCCTTTTCATACCTTTTTAAATTTTTGATAGCTTAAAGGTTGTTTTGTCTGATATTAAGATCGCAACTCCTGCCTTCTTTTGTGATCCATATGCCTGGAAACTTGTTTCCCATCCTTTAACTTTGAGTCGGTGTGCATCCCTTGTGCTGTGTTGAATTTTCTGGATGTAGCAAATCATTTGGTTGTGGTTTCTTATCCACTTTGTCATTCTGTATCTTTTCAGTGGTGCATTTAGTCCATTCACATTCAGGCTGATTATTGAAATGTGATTGCTTATCCCTGTCATAAGGTTCTTTTAAATTTTTTTCTTTGTTTGCTTGCTTTCTTTCAGCTTTGGAGTTGATGTATGTGTGTGTTTTCATGTTTGTTGTTGTGATGCATTTTCTGTTGATTTGGTGCTCTGCTGTTCTCTTGGGAAGTGTGTCATTATTCTTTTTTCTTTCCTCTGTTATTAATACCTTTTTAAGTGTCTCCTGTAGAACTGGTATGGAAGTTGCATAATCTTTTAGGGATTGAATGTCTGGGAAGGATCTTAATTCTCCATCACTGATGAAACTGAGCTTGACTGGGTAGGAAATTCTTGGTTGAAATTTTTATCTTTGATGACTTTGAATGTTGGACTCCAGACCCTTTTTTCTTGCAGTGCTTCTGCTGATTGGTCTGCTGGAATTCTGATTGGTTTTCCCCTGTAGATAGTTTGTCCTTTCTCTCTTGCTGCCTTTAGGATTTTTTCTTTTGTGCCTACTTTGTGTAGGCAAATTGCTACATGCCTAGGAGTTGGTCTTCTCATTTGATGTCTTGTAAGGGTTCTCTGTATCTCATTTGTTTGACTGGTCACATCTCTGGACCTAGAATATTTGCTTCAAGGTGTTCTCCATTTCCCTTTATTCTTCTGGGGTACAAATCAGGTGTAGGTTTGACCTCTTGACATAATCACACATGTCTCATAGGCTTTGTTCTTTCTTCATGAGTTTTCTTTCTATACTTGTTTACAGATTGGTTTAATTCCATGTTCTGGTCTTCAAGTTCTGAGATTCTTTCTTTTACTAGATTAATTCTGCTTTCCATGCTTGTCATCTTGCTATTTATTTTCTGAATGAAATTTTTTTATGGCCAACATTTCTGTTATAAGTTTTTTCAGTGTTGCATCTTGTCTTTCTTGAGTCTTATTCAGTCTTTCCATTCATTCCCTAATCCCTGTCATATTCTAGGGTCAGTCATTGGTGACTTCCATTGTTTGGGCTTCTAGGTCTGAGTTTTCAGGTGTTTTATTTTTGTTACACCTGAAATTACCTGTTGTCTTCCATTGATTTTTCCTCATTTGTGACAAATCTCTTGCTTTTCTCTTTAGTTCCATTATTCAGTGTCAGTGGGAGAGGCATTCCTTTCTGATGTTTGCTCAGCCCTCTATTCTTCCCTGGTCCTGGCTCTGGATTTGATCTATTTTGAAACAGGACTGTGGATGGGAAGCTTTGCTGTCTCTTGTAGTTTTGAAAGCTGAATAAGGTAGAAGATTGGGAGCTAGGATTCAGAAACTACTTACAAATTACAATGTTTACTTACTGTGGTATGTGTTCCTTGAGACCCACTCCCCACCACCACTCTATTGATGATGTAATGGGTATGTGTGTGTGCCTCCTGAGTCCAAGTACAGTAACAGCAATGAGGAGAACAGAGAAAAATAGAATGAAATAAGATGGATACAAATTTAAATAAGAAAAACACACACATTGAACAATGAAAGAAGCAACCCAAGCAAAAAAAAAATTGAACAAATGCACACACCAACACTGACACACACACACACACACACACACACACACACACACATGCCTAGCACACCATGAATGTAGAAGAAAAAGGGAAAGACCAGAAAAAAAAGGAAGGAAAAAAAAGGAATTCAGATTGAACGCTCACACATATATTCACACACACCTTAAGCTAAAAAAAGTAGAAGAAAAAAGCAAAAACAAACCAACAAAAAAACAACAAAAAACTGAAAGATGAATGAATTCTCAGTCATTCACATGCACACAAAAACAGAAAACAAAAAACAAAAGAAAAAAGGAAAAGAAAAAGAAAAAGGAAGGGAGATGCAGTTCAAACCTTCAAATAAACATTCATGCACAAATAAAAAGTCTTCAAAAAACAGAAAAAATAATAAACAGGCTAATTTTTTTAAATTTAAAAAAATTTAAAAAGAAGAAAAAAAGTCTTGCCATTTGTGGCAAGTTCTATAATTATTTTCTCGTCTGCTTCTCTGCTTTCTCCTGCAGAGCTTCTACCACTTTCACTCTCTCTCCAGTGTCCAGAACAGGGAAGAAGAAAGGACAGTGGGGTTGGGTGAGCTGCAGTCCTCCCCTCCCACTCTTGTATGGTCAGGGGAATCCCCTCTGGTAGGCAGGTATGAGTTTTCTCTTCCCCATGTATGTATTCAGGGGGGTGTCCCAGGCAAGCTTTTCCTGGAATGGAGTTCAATTGTGGCTATGTCCAGACTCTGCCTTGTTTCATCCCTCTCAGTGGTGCCACAGCTGTGTGGGTCTGATGTTCAGAGGATTTCTGGGGAGGAGGGGTGTTGATTCAGCCCCAGACTCACCATTGATCTCTTTTGAGGTCTTCCTCATTCTTTTCTGGCCAAACCCTTTATCCTGCAGCTGATTCAGGGTAGGGGGTTTGGCGCCTGAGACTCAGCACTTATCCTGTCCCTCTGAAGTTTGTGCTTTCAGGATAGTCCCTCTGGGTCACAATTAACCCCTGAGTAGCTGATCTGTCAGTCACAGAAATTGAGTCTTTTGCTCTGTGGAGAGTAAGTCAGACCACTTTCCTGCCCTGTTTACAAAGTGATGGCAGGGTACCTCTTTCATCTTCTCTGGTGGGACTCTGCCTCTGGGCTCCCTCCACAGCCCTTGCTGCCAGTGTCTGGCCAAGTACTTCAGTGGTGAGGCAAAGCCTGGAGCCAACAGTCTCTCCCTGATGCTTCTTTGCAAGAAACCTTTTTTGTCAGTTTAAAAAGAAATGGTTCCTGACTTCTGCGGCCCAGGAAATGCTAGGGACCAAGAAAGCAGCTACAGCACCAGCTGCTCAACCAGGAGGACTCTGGCCACTTGCTCACGAGCCTCCACTTAGTCAGTCTCTCGCAGCAACTTCTTTCCAGGAAGGGTTTTGTTGTTTAAAAAAAAAATAGTGCTCGGCTTCTGCTTGGCTTGGATCAATAGGGTCCAAGCTGAGCAACTTCAGTACTAGTTACTGCACCAGAGGAGCTCAGGCTGCTTGCTCTTAAGCCCTCACTCAGTCACTCAATGCCCACTTACTCACCGACACATACACAAAATTTTCCTTACGCTCACTCACTCACATTGGGACTAATAGTTTGACTGACTTCTCTGCCATCTTCCCGATATCCCCACCATTTTGTTTCTTTTGCTAAGGATTGTTTTGGGTATTCATGGTCATTTATGTTTCCATATGAATTTCTGCATTGTTATTTTCAGATCTAAGAAGAATGAAGTTGGTAATTTAATGCGTGTAGCAATGAATCTAGAGATTGCTTTTGTCTGGATGGACATCTAAAAAATATTGATTCTTCCTAACTGTAAGCATGGAATGTCTTTCCATGTTATCTTTGACTTCTTTGAGCAGTGTTTTTAGTTTTTGTTGTAAAGGTCTTCAACTTCTCTGGTTAGGAAGATGCCTAGGTCTTTCTTTCTTTCTTTCTTTCTTTCTTTCTTTCTTTCTTTCTTTCTTTCTTTCTTTCTTTCTTCCTTCCTTTCTTTCTTCCTTTCTTTCTTTCTTTCTTTCTGTCTTTCTTTCTTTCTTTCTTTCTTTTTCTTTCCTTCTTTGGCTATTGTGAACAGGATTTGTACTTTTATTTGGTTCTCTGCTTGTTTATTATTGGTGTATAGGAATGAAGCTGACTTTTGTGTGTTTGTTTTGCACCTTGACACTTTGCCCAAGTCCTTTATCCGTGCCAGGATGTTTTTGACAGATTAACTGGGATTTTTGAGGTGTAGGATCATATCATCAGCAAAGAAGGATAACTTGACTTATTCTTTTCCTATTTGGGTACCCCTGATTTCCTACTCTTTTATGATTGTTCCAGCTAGGATTTTCAACATTATGTTGAACAGAAAGGGTGAGAGTGGACAGTCTTTTATTGTTCAGGGGAAATGCTTCCAATTTCTGTCCATTTAGCAATTTGTTTGGTGAGGGTTTGTCATATATGGCTCCTTCTATTTTGTGGTATGTTCCCTCTATGTCTGGGTGTTTGAGTGCTTTTATCAAGAGGGGATGCTGGATTTTATCAAAAGTTTTTTTTTTTTAATCTGATATAATTATGTGATTCTTGTTTTTACATCTGTTGACGTACTTAATTACATCTGTAGTCTTGCAGATGTTAAACCAGCCCGACATCCTGGGGATGAAGCCTACTTTGTCATGGTGGATGATTTTTGAGATGTGTTGTTTGATCTGATTTGCTAGATTCTTGTTGAGTACTTTTGCGTCTATGTTCATCATGGATATTGGACTATAGTTCTCTTTCTTAGTTGGATGTTTACCTGGTTTGGGTATCAGTGTGATATTAGTTTCATAAATAGATTTGGGGAGAATTCTGTCTTCCTCAATTGCCTGGAATACTTTAAGTGGGTTGGTATAAGTTCCTCTTTGCATGTTTTGTAGAATTCCACTGGAAATTCATCTGGTCCAAGGTTTTTCTTTGTAGGTAGCTTTCTTATAATGAAGTCAATTTCCTGGGTTGTTATTGGTCTACTTAGTATCTCAGTTGCTTCTTGTTTCAACCTTGGGAGGTTATATGATGTCAGAAAGTCCTCCATTTCATTTAGGTCATTAAGTTCATTTCCATACGGGTGTGCATAGTCCTCTCTGATAATTGTTTGTATTTCTTTGGAGTCAGCTGTGACATAATCTTTTGGTTTCCAATTGTACTTATTTGGACTTTTTCTCTCTTTATATTGGTCATTCTGGGTAGGGGTCTAATAATCTTGTTTATCCTTTCAAAGAACCAACTTTTTGTTTTGTTGATTTTTTTCTTTGACATTTTGTCTGCAATGTCTCAAATTTGAGCTTTTATATTAATGATAAAGATTCTTCTGCTAAAGTTAGGGCTTTGGTGGTCTTGCCTTTCTACATCCCTTAGATGATTTATTAGGCTATCAACTTGTTCTCTTTCTATTGTTTTTATGTGTGTTCATAGAGATAAAAATTCCCCTCTAAGTACAATTTTTATGGCATCCCAGAGTTTTTGGTAAGCTGTTTCTTCATTTTCATTTTTTTCCAGGAATCTTTTAATATCCATTTTGATTTCTGTGTTGACTCAAGAGTTGTTCAGCATCATTCTGTATAGTGTCCATGTCTTTGTGGGTTTTGGGGGAGTTTTTGTTGGTGGTGATATTTACTTTTATTCCACTATGGTCTGAGAAGATACATGGCAGTATTTAAAATTTGGGAAATGTGTTTATGATTGATTTATGGCTGAGACTGTGGTTGATCTTAGAGTACATTCCATATGATGATGAGTAGAATGTATATTCTGTGGTTGTTGGGTGGAGTGTTCTGTAGGTATCTACTAAGTCCACTTGGTCAAGAATCAAGTTGAGGTTCCAGATGTCTTTGCTAATCTTGTGCTCTGATGATCTATCTTGAGTTGTTAGAGGGGTATTTAAGTCTCCAACTATAGTAGTGTTAGAGTCAATAACTTTTTCAGTTTACTTAGTAACTGCTTTATAAAAGGTGGTATTCCTGTGTTGGGTGTATGTATGTTTAGGATGAATATTTCTTGTTGATGGATCAAAACATTTATCATTAGGTAGCGTCCTTCCTTATTTATATATATATTTTTAATTTTTGATAGCTTATAGGTTGTTTGGTCTGACATTAAAAGCATGACTCCTACCTTCTTTTGTGATCCATTTGTCTGGCAATTCATTTTCCATCCTCTAACTTGGAGTCTTTCTGCATCCTTTGTGATTAGATAAATTTCCCGGAGACAGCAAATTTCTGTGTCATGCTTTTTTTAAAACCCAGTTTTCCATTCTATAATTTTCAGTGGTGAGTTTAGTCCATTCACATTCAAGTTGATTATTGAAATGTGATCATTTGCCCCTGCTATGATGTTCTTATAAGGCTGTTTTCTTTTCATTTAGCTTTTATTTACATAAATGTCTGTGTTTTCATTTTGCAGATATGCTGTGTGTTCAACTGCTTCTGTGTTGGTTTGTGATCTTGTGAAGTATATGGTCTTTCTTTTGTTTCTTTTTTTGTATGCATCACACCTTTTATGAGCAGCCAACAGATACATGACAAAATGTTCAGCCTCACTAGTCATCAAGGAGATGCAAATTAAAACTATACTGAGATACCACTTAACTCCAGTCGTAATGTCCATCATCAATAACTCAAAAAACAACAGATGCTGGAGAGGATGTAGTGAAATGGAAACACTTCTACACTGTTGGTGGGAGTGCAAACTATTACAGCCTCTGTGGAAAACAGTGTGGCGATACCCAAAAGTTCTAAAAATCGTCCTTCCATATGATCCTGCAATTCCCCTACTGGTGATATACCCAGAAGTACTCAAATCACTCTATAAAAAAGATACCTGCACAATTATGTTTATTGCAGCATTATTCACAATAGCAAGAACATGAAACCAACCATGCTGCCCATCAAAAGAGGATTGGATAAAAAAAAATGTGGTACGTATACATGATGGAATATTACCCAGCCATAAAGAAGAACAAAATCATGAACTTTGTAATAATCTGGATGGAATTAGAGTCTATAATACTGAGTGATCTTTCACAGAAACAAAGAACTATCACATGTTCTCACTCATAGGTGGACCTTGAACAACTTCTACAATACTATAAGAAAAGGATTGACTGTAGTGGGAAACTGCAGAGGGGAGGGGCCAGGGAGGTGGGACTGACAGTAGTGGAAATCTGTCTGGGGAAGGGGGTGCACACCTCATCAACAAGGGTACCTGCATAGTGAATATTTGTATACCTAACTCTGAAATGTACCCCACAATTTAAAAATAAATAAAACTTTTAAAAGTTTTTTTTTTTTAAAGAATTTCTTGTACAGCTGGAAATTGAAGCAGCAGATTTTCTTATGGATTGGATGTCTGGGATGGTTTTAAGTCTCCCTCACTGATGAAGCATAGCCTTGTTGGGTAGGAAATTTTGGGTTAAAATTATTTATCTCTGAGAACATTACATAGTGGTGTCCAATTCCATCTGACCTGTAGTGTTTCTGCAGATAAGTCTTCAGCAATTCTGTTAGGTCTTCCCCGGTAGATTGGTCTGAACTTGCTGCCTTGCTGCCTTTAGGATTTTCTCCTTTATATCTACTTTTTGTAGTCAAATTACTATGTCTAGGGGTTAGGTTTCTCATAAAATGTCTTTCAGGGGTTCTCTGAATCTCTTTTGCTTGTATAGTCATCTCTCTGGCCAGATGAGGATAGTTTTCTTGAATGACCTCATGGACTGTTTGTTCCAGAGTAGTTTCCTTTTCTCTTTCTATTTCAGGTATTCCAACAAGATGTAGGCTTGGTTTCTTAATAAAATTGCACATCTTTTGGCAAGGTTCTTCTTTCCTTTTAAGTATTTTTCTATATTTTTAATAGACTGGGTTAATTACATATTTTGGTCTTCCAGTTCTGAGATTATTTCTTTTACTTGGTCAATTCTGCTGCCCATGCTTGTCAGTTTTTTATTTATTTCTTGAATGGAGTTCTTTATTTCTGTTATTTCTAAGTACAGTTTCTTGAGTCTGTCCAGCTTTGTTGAAATTTCATTTAGTTTTAGCCTTGCATTTCTTGATTTCTATTCATTCTATCCAATGATTCTCTTCTCTCCATAAGTACCTTCTGTGTATTTCTGTTCTCATAAATAGCCATTATTTGTGCCCCAGTTGCTGTTCCTTCTAGCACTGACTCTTTGCTGGGGATCTCCTAGTGGCTAGCAATTCCTCATTTCTTTTTCTTCATTGGTAGCAGTTCTCCTATCTTTCTCTTTAATTTCATTGCTCAGTGGAAAATTCGAGAAGTAATCACTTCTAATATTTGCTCTACCTTTTGTCCTTCCTTGAGCGAGAGCTCCAGGTTTGTTCAATTATGAAGTAAGCCTGGGGTTGGGGCATTGTACTGTCTCTTAAAATTTTGAGCACTTACTAGAGGATGTGGGGCTCCAAGAATTCAGAACCTATTGGCAGGTCATAATGTTTGCTATCTGGTGAATGGGCCAAATGGGACTGGTTCTCCATCTCTGCAAAATATGACCTTACAGTGGGTGTGCTTGCATAACCCCAAGTTCGAGACAAGATATAAATAGGAAAAGACAGAGGGGAAGGAGGGAAAAAAGGGAATTAAGGAGAAATGAAAAGAAGAAAGAAAGAAAAATGGAAAAGAAAAACAAAACAAAACAAAAACAAAAAAAGAACAAAGAGAGAGAAATAGAAGAAGGAAAGAAAAGGGAAAAACAACCAAAGACAAAACAACCAAATTAGATAATCAAACACACAGACCAATACCACAACCAGCTTCCCTCTCCATTAGTTCTGATGTCTGCATCCATTGCTCAGTAATTGACTCAGGGTGGAGGATGGATCATATGGGCTTTCATATGTGCTGTTACATTCCAGGACTTGTACACTAGGGGCAATGTTCTTTGAGATTGCAAAGAGTAGCCCCAATGCAATGCAGAGATCAGCATCTAGTCTCAAGATGCAGTTCTACTATTCTGCAGAAGCTGCCCTGGAGCACTTCTCTGCTCAGGAATTAGAGCAGAGAGCCTGTTAAGTTTCTTTGCCAGGATCTATTGCTCCTTTTCCAGCAGTTATCAGCCTCTGGATCTCAGGCCCCGGTGGCAAGGTTCTGGAGTCCCATCCAGGCTTGAGGTAGGCTCTTCCCACTGCTTCCTTGGGAATCTGCCTCAAGCTCCCTCCCTGTGGTCCCTCTGCAACCCTCACTGCCAGTATTCAGCTCACTCCAACAGATCTTCTGGGGAAAAGCTCCCAAAATGCCTGACAGTAGGTCTTCTGCTCCAATGGCAGATAACTGTGTTTGGTTCTGTTTGGGTGGGGTTTCTGACTGTTCTGAAGTATCCTCTCTGGGAAAATGATGGTCTGTTTTAGAGGGGTGTAGAGTTCAGCCCCCTGATCTTAGGATGCAGGCTGTTCAGGATCTAGGTTGTAGGTGACTCAGGGTAGGTGAGATAAAGCAGGTCTATTCCCAGTCCTGGGAAAGAGAAAATGGTAGTGGTCCATATTTTTTTCTCTGATGGGGCTCAGCTCCAGATTTCCTCCCCATGCTTTTTCCATGGTCCCTACTGCCAGTACCTGACCTGTTGCCACAGGTAGTGTTGTGGGTGTTGTTAACTGATCTCTTCTGCCTTTTCCCAAGATATTCCCTGGGGATGATGGATCCTTCTGTGCAGAGCGGGTGCCGAATTCAGAGCAGTGGTAAACTTTAGCCATTTTTGCAGGGTGGCTCTGGCCACTTGATCCCATGTTTCCTCTCAGTTGGACATTTGCACACACAAATGGATGCAGATTAGTTTTTTTGTACACTCACACTCATCCATGCAGAGACTCTAACACTCTGACTGGATCTGATGCCATATTGACCCCAATGAATCACTCACCTTTTTTTAAGGTTTTTTTTCATAGTTACATTTTTATGATACTATTTTAAATTTCTATTTTAAACATATTAACTTTAATGATTCAAAATTTTGGTAGGCAGAAAAAAAGACCTTCCCCAAAATATCTGCATTCTAATTTCCAGACGCTATGAGCATCTTACCATACATGGCAAAAGACACTTTGCAGATATCATTAAATTATAGTCTTTGAGATGGGGAGGTTTTTACGATGTTATCTATTAGGCTGATGCATGAGTTTGTAGTGTTTGTTTTTAGCGTGGCAACACTGTGGTGCTGGGAGTTTGTTTATCATTTGTCATTTGGAGCGACAATGTTGAGCTTGTGAATGCTTGCATTTTGCAGATTTGAAGAAAATTGGTGCTATTTACAGGCTAAAGAAGATGAAGTCTCAAGTGGAACAAAAACCAGACAATTCTAACATATTCTTCTGTTTGATTTTAACAGAGGAGTAAAGGCAGCGGAGGTGGCTTGAAACTTTAATTCCATATACAGGGGGACTGTCACTGGGGAAAGCATGACAAGAAAATGCTTTTGTAATTTCAAAGAGAGTTGCTTTGACCTAAGTGATTTTCCACATTTCGGAGAACCATCAGATTTTAAGGAACACCATGTAATTGCTTTAATTCACAATGATCCACGTCAGTCAACCTGATAATTGGCAAATGTGATGAACTATGAACACTCAGCAATTGTGCCACATTTGCATTCCATGGACAAGCAAAAAACGCTTCAAAATTATGCATCAACCCAATAGCTAAACCCAATATAATTAAAATAGTTTTTATGAAAGTGAGACAGGAAGATTTGAGTTTAAGAAAGAGATACAATGACAAAAGAAGGCAAGAAAATGTGATAATGAAAACAGAGGCCTGAATTACGTAGGGCCATGAGCCAAGGAATGCAAATAACCTCTACAAATTGGAAAAGGCAAGGAAACAGACTGGGTTCTCTCTTAGAGCTTCCAGAAGAAAGGCTTTGTCAGTCCCATTTTAGACTCAAAAGAAAGAAAGAAAGAAAGGAACACAGAAACAAACAAAGGCATTGTCAATCTCATATTAGACACTGACTTTGAGAACTATAGTCTTATATATTTGTGTCTATATATTTGTGTACTTTGAAAGTGACTGAGGCTTAAACATGTACGAATAAATACTTTTTTAAAATAAATAAACTCCAGTTCTTTTGGGCCCACCCTTGTATAAACATTTATAAATATAAATGCATTAAAACTAGATTGATTGCTCATGAACACCCACACCTGTACATGCAGACACAAACATTCATACACACATACACACATCAGGTTGAGCTGAGTAACCAGGTAGGTTTACTTCACTCTGTGTGTGTTTGTGTGTGTGTATGTGTGTGAGAGAGAGAGAGAGGGAGAGGGAGAGGGAGAGGGAACACGAACTTGATTATTAACAACATTAACAGTAACTTCAGGGTTTCTTACTATTCAATGTCCTAGCATCTCATATTATTATTATATCTTAAATTAGAAAAGGGAGAAAAGAAGAAAAGGAAAAAGAGACGGGGAGGAGAAGGAGAAGAAAGAAGAGGGAATGAAGGAGAAATCAAAACAAAATACTTTAATCCATAAATTACTCCGTATTTAAAGACCTTTTTAATGTGAAAACACTTAAATGAATGCAAAATGATCATAACCTATAAACAATTTATTATCAGTGTCTTCCCCAACTTAATAGAAAACATAAAATGAGAAAAAAACCCTCATTCGAAATTGGGGTTAGCAACCACAGAGCAAGAAAGAGAGAGGAAACTATATATAACATATTATGAGAAGATCTTATCTCCAGAGAACACACTAATAAATGCATCATTATATAGTTCCTTTTAAAAACCTTTCTATGTCTCACAATACTAGATATGCTCATATAGATCTAGCAGTGTTTCAATAATTTTTACCTAAATTTTAAATAAAAAGAGACCAACTATAAAACATCAAAAGAGTTTGAGTGGTCCCCCTCTATCTCTATCTGTGTTTTGTTTTATTTACTACTACTTTTGTCATTTCATCTAAAAAAATAGTGACTTTGATTAAAACACTTCATAAAGCACTCATATAAATATTTTGGGATTATAACAAATAATCATGAAGGTTTTCATTTATTAAAAAAAAGAATTAAGCCTATCCAATATCTTCTAGATAAAGGGAAATTTGATCTATAGGATTTCAACAATTCACAAAAATTTGAGTAAACTGAGAAGATAAAATAAGGTAGGTCAGGTGATTTTCAGCAGCTTTCTCAGTAACTGCTGTAAACTCCCATCTTCTTCCATTTGCCCACATGTCCATCTGCACGACTGGCAGAGAATAATAGCCTCTCCTTCTCTATTGCCTTCTCAGGCTTGGGGGAGTACTTTTCATTGTAAGAATCTAACCCAGAACCATAGTTTAGGGGGATTATAGGAAGTGTATTTCAAGGCTTCTCCCCTGTGATGCTGAGGAGAATATGGATGGAAGAAAACACAGTGTTGAGTGGATAACAGACCATCTGGCACACTGTGGTATATGTGGCACTCCAAACAGACAAGCAAACCAAAATTGACAACAACAGGTAATTGTGATATTATTTGTTTAAAAATCACCTTAAAAACAAAATTATAGGCTGGTCGCGGTGGTTCAGCCTGTAATCCCAACACTTTGGTAGACCGAGGAGAGAGGATTGCATGAGCTCAGGGTTCGAGACCAACCTGGGCAACTTGGTGAGATCTTGTCTCTACAATAAGTTAAATAATAATAATAATAATAATAATAATAATAATAATAAGCTGGGCATAGTAGTGCATGCCTGTGGTTCCAGCTACTTAGAAGGCTAAGGTGAAAGGATTGCTGAAGCCCTGCAGGTTGAGAGGGTGCGGTGATCGTGCGCATGTCACTGCACTCCAGCCTGAGTGACTGCGCTCCAGTCTGGGCAACAGAGTGAGACTTCAACTCAAAAACAAAACAAAACAAAACATTATATTAGAATTTTAAGGCAAAATTCTGCAGATTAGAATTTCTAAAAGTGAAACTGTATGTAGCATGCTGACTTAGTTAATAGTCATACATTGCATACTCAAAATTTGCTAAAAGAGTGTATTTTAAATATTTTCACCACAAAATGATAAACTTTATTTAATTATTCAAAATGTACACATATAAAAACAGAACATTGTACTTCATAAATAAATATAATTTTGTTAATTAAAAAATATAAAAAGATAATAGATTATACATAAATAACTTGAAATTCAAACCAAGTTTGCCATGCAAAAAAGAAAATTATGAAATAATTGATAGACTATCCTTAACATATATTTGAAGATTTTCACATAGGAGAAAAATAAGAATCTATATGGCCACAATGTTCAGAAAATTCAAGTAACTTGAAGATATAATTTCAAAGAGAAAACTATTCAAAGAACATATGTTTAAACTGTGAGGTCATGAATTTCAGGGGTGTGGAGTTACTTAAACATATAAAGAGAATGTTATGAAAGGGCTGGAATAGAAAGTTTTCTGTGACATTGTACCAACTATTAATAATTGCAAAATCAAGTAAAAATGAAAAAATGAGGCTGATTATCTCTGATGAACATAAGAAAGGAGATTCCCCTCATTTTCTTTTTCTTAAAATATTTAGAGAACTTGAAATTACTTTCTCTTTCTTTGAAATTTATACAAATCCTTTTGAAAACTAGACATCAATATTATGCCATGAAAATGTTTTTCTAAAGTATCTGGTGGCCATTTTTTTTGAAATATAAATCTTTTATTGAAACATAAAATATGATATCTTTTCCTATCTCTCAGTTACAAGGGTGGGAGTAGGGGGATAAGGAATCTAATTTTGGTGGGTGCCTTGCTCCAGGCTGCAAAAGTATCTCCTGTCTTAAAGACAAGGGAAACTTGTTTATCCTCTGCATAGAATAAATATGCTAACGTAGAGGGCCATCTCAATTATCAGGTAAGGTTATAGTATAAACTATGCACAACAGATGAGGTTCACATGTACTCTTATTTGAGGAAAAGTGATTGTTTACCTTGAAAATGTGTATGTAAAGGGTTGCATCTGACTGATTGCATAAAGTGCAAGATTACTGTCTTTCTAATTTCTTAGGGGATCACCTGTGATGTGCATCACATTCTGGTTTAATGCTTACTCAATAACAATTATTTTCCTTATCTTCTACTATGATAAAGATATTTTTGTGGGTTGGGAGGGCGTTTTGTTTTTAGTTGTGACTCCTCAACATAACCAAGTGACAGGCATCCCCTTCTCTTTTTATTTGTCTGTCATCTTTGGGGCTGAAAGTCAGCATTTCAAAGAAAACTGATTTTACATTCTAAGATATATATGTATTCTAAATATTTCTATCCCTACTGAATCTTTCCTACAGTACTCATCTCTTATTTACATTACTAAGTAATTTTCAATGCCCCAATCTTATTCATTCTTCCAATTATTTTCCAATCACAAGTTGGCTAAAATTAATTTTCTATTATTTTACCACTTTGCCAAAGCATATACATATTAATATACACAGAAGGGTTTGCATCAGCTTCTCTGATTTTGATGACTGCTGCTGGTTACCTCTCCAAAGACATTTTAGCAAAACCCTAGTATTAAAAACAGAAATATGTTTTTAATTTCTGTCATAAAATGTGATGTTACTCTTCTCACTACCAATTTTATTTTTTTTCATTCTCTGCCTTACATTTAGGTCAGATTCTGTCTTCAATTCAGGCATTATACCCTACAGTTTCCTTTCACTTAACAAAACCTGGCAACATCTTCCTTTTCATATGGGATCCAAAAATCTATTCTAACCACTTTCTATATAACTTGTCACATTATGTTTTTTATTCTTTTTCCTTCTTTTCCAAATGGAAAGACTCTTTTATATATTATTAATAATTGAGCTGACAACAGATACTATGAATTTTTGATAAGTTTGGCCAAGCTGTTTACTCACAGCCATTTTTTACAGGTAGTAAGTTCAAAAATATAAAATAAAAAGATGAAATTAAACAACCTTGAGAAGTGCATTCTGAATTTAATTTAAGGACTGAAGATTGAAGAATTTATAAAGCCTGGTTATAAAAAAAATGCTGGTAGGAATAATAAATATTAAACACTCAGAACAAACACCGAAATCCTGCCAACCAGACTATATGTGATTTGCATCACCTTTACCACTTCTCTGATTTCCTCTTATTACTCTGAAACTGCTTTACCCCACTACAGCAACACTGGTTTCTTTACCTGTTTTCTGTTTGTTTGTTTGTTTGTCTGTTTTTTGTTTTTCAATTGTTTTTCAACAAACATTCTCATCTCACTTTTGCTTCTGTTGTTTCTTCTGCTTGGACTTCCAATTTCTCAACTATTCGCAAGACTTGCTATTTCAGTCTTGCTCCAATGCGGCTGTATCAAAAAAAGATTTTTCGTTTGCCAAAATGAATGACTCCCTGTAATTTTTTGTGGCTGTAAGCATATTTTATTTTTCTACTAATCATTATTATCAACTTAAATAGATTATTACTTTTTTTTTTAACTACAAGGTAGTTGCCACAAAGGCAGGGACTTTGTTTACTCCATTCATGGTTACATTCTAAGGCACCTAAAACTATGCTTTACATAGTTTTCTGTATGTCTTAACTAAGTGAATATATAAATGAATGAATGAGTGAGTTGATGAAATATTTAATAGAAAAAATAATATGGTGAGCAAAAGAGTAAGAAGACTGGATATTGGGTTTCCAATATATAATAAAGAATAAGCTAGAAATACACCATTTTAGTTTGAGTGAGATATCTTAATTAAAAATAAAAGTATTCCAGGTTTATCATTCCTTTGATATGCGTTAAGAGCCAATTATTTCCACACCTTGAGACTACAGTGATAAATAAAGCAAAACAGATATACATAAAAATGTAGTCTATGATCTAAATACCATACATCAAGTCCTAAGATTAAACTTTAAACTTACTTTCATAAACTTTTAATTTACTTAATCACTCAACCACAATCCTGGTTAGCAATATGTCAAAATTACCACTGTTTTGTTCATTGATTTTAAAGTATACTTAAGCCGGGCTTGGTGGCTCAGCCTGTAATCCCACGCCTTGGGAGGCTGAGGTGAGTGGATTGCCTGAACCCGCGGGTTCGAGACCCGCCTGGGCAAGCGAGACCTCATCTCTACAATAAATCAAAAAATCAGTTGGGCGTGGTAGCGCGCGCCTGTAGTTCCAGCCACTTGGAAGGCTGAGGCGGAAGGATCACCGGAGCCCAGCAGGTCGAGGCTGCAGTGGCCGGGAGCTGCCACTGCACTCCAGTCTGGGTGACAGAGTGAGACTCCAACTCAAAAAAATAAAAAAATAAAAAATAATAAAGTATACTTAATACTAAAATTCTATGTTGCTTCTGTTATTATTTTAATTCAATTATTATTATGCCTCCCTGACACAACCTTGAAAAAAGCCTTACTGGTAGCTCTGCCATGGTTCATTCTTCTATTTTTTTTGTCAAATTAAAACAAAATTATTCCTAGAGTTATAGACATTCATTGTTTTCTTACAACACATATGGTAATACATCCCTGTGTATGAACTTGACTTTTTCCAAACTTTTATTTTCATATGCCATGTATCATGCCTTTAAGTCAAGTCATATTAGGTGCATACAGTTTCCTATGAAAGGAAATATATGTATTTAAAAATAGAAGATATATTATCATATTAGTAACAGTAAATTTTCAGGTTTTTTAGCAAATGCTTATAATACTATGCATTTTCTTCTGATTACATTTTTGGTGACATCTCAGATATTTGATAAATAGTGGGCAAATTGCATTAATTTATAAATAGTAAGGAATAAGTATTTCCCTTTTAGGCATCATAAATCATATATTTTCTCCCTCCCTGCCTTCCTCCCTGTAACCCTCCCTTTCTTCCTTATTTTTCCTTCCTTTCATTCTTAACTTTTTGCTTTATTCAGTTCAAGAATGTAAGATAAGTATTCAGGCGATTTTCCTCCCAAACCACTTTGAAAAGACATATAGATACATATAAATATAGGCAGTGGTATAAAACAGATACAGATAAAAAATAGCCATCGGCAATGTTTTCTATACATTAAAAATGTGAGGAACTTCTGATCTGCGTACAGAAATTAAAAAAGAAAAAAAGAAGGAAGAAGGAAAGAAATGAAGGAGAGGAAGAAAGAAGAAATGAAAATGTGACTCAAAACTGCAGGTAAAGGCTTCCGCAGAGTAGAGAACTGATTTTCCCAGAGAAGCCCTGTAAAGCCTCAGGATTCTGAGGCTACAATACTAAGAAATATCAATAGCAATGAGACAATATCATATCAATAAATTATCTATAAAATAAATGGACTAATCACCCAGCTCTTTTATAAATATTTGGAGCACCTGAATAGGATCTTTATTCCTAGTTGAAAGACAAATTCATCTTCAAACAAAATGGATGCAAATAAAAGTTGACTCTGGGATCCATAGAAATAAACAGCTGTCAAGAAATGGGATTCACTTATGAGGAATGTTCAAACAGCATTGAATGAGCTGAGATGCCCAAACTTATCAAATTAAGTTAGGTGTTGTATCTTTCCTTGGATGCATTCCTCTGTGGGACAGGATACATTATTTTGTTTTTTCATCAATTAATTTTAAATACTTTGTAGCCAATTATGGAGTTGTGGATTTTCCCCAGGATTTCTTTGCATTTACTCTCCTGACATGCCAGTTGCATGAGGAGGATCTCTTTCCAGTGAGATTCACAAAATTGACACAATTCCTCTACCAATTCTACATGCTATTGTGATTTTTATAGTAAATCAGATAAGTCCCAACAATTTATAAAGTATCAATTACAAGCACTCCAAAATTCTAAATAGGATACTTACAAGTGCATTAAAACTGAACACTATCGTATATGACTTCATTTTTAATGGAAAGATAATAGTAAAATGTCAGAAAATATTTATATGAAGTCAATTGTGTTAATGGATTAGATTACATTAATAATTGCTACCAGAAACTTTTTATAATATCAGACAAATTTTGTTTTACCATTTCAAAATTGAAATATTTTTAAACTTAGAAGAACATTTGCAAGAATAATACAGAAGGCACCAACATATTTTACAACCGTATTTTATTATTGCTAACAGCATTTGCAAGAATGATACAGAAAGCACCAAAATAGTTTACACCCATATTTTCCTATTGCTAATATTTTAACACAATTACTTTATCTTTATTTTTTCACTAAAGGTGCTTCCTGAATGGATGGTTAGGTAGACACATAAAGTTTTTTTTTGTTGTTTTTTTTTTCTGGACAAATTAAAAATAAGTTAAGGTCATGTAGTTATGATGCCATTTTGTCTTTTATAGTGTGTGACTTTTAAAATTTTTATTTTAAAGATGTAGGGTGCAATTCTGAGTTAGTTATACACATTGTGTTTTGACATGACTGCATCATTTCTCAATCACTTCTTTACTTTATGTACACACACACACACACACACACACACACACACACACACACGTCTGTTTATATTTTAGTTGTTTTTTTTTAAATTTTTGATAGCCAAAACATAAATTCTTGAAAGCCTGGGATGTTGCCTCACCATGTTTTTTTATTTATCCCAGATAACTTCACAGAGTGGTTTGCCTGCTATGGACACTTAGCACATGATAACTGATTTATTGGTTTTGCTGAAGTGACTTTCTTCAGGCAGAGGAGAGCAAAGCTCTAGTTTTATATCCAGCCTATTTTTGTCCTCACTCTTAATGCTGTATCCCACTCACGACTAGTAGTGCAGAGAGGCCAGTGAACAGGCAAAGGTGTGGGTGGTGGTGCTTAAAAATATATACTATAGTTCTCATGACTGATTTCATTTCTTAGCTCTCAGGAAGGAAATAAAAAAGGAAACGTGAAAATGGAAACTAGCGGTTAAATACATCCTAGTATTTTTAAGTCATTTTGACCTTAGAATAATTTAGCCACTTAAAACTTCTAAACTTCACATATCCCATCTACAGATTTATAAATAGGAAAGTATTACTGATCCCTTCCAACCTCAAAATTTTTCAGTAAGTTAAATTTGTCCAAAATATTCTCTTTTATCTTTGCGTGAGATTGAGGTATCAGAATTCACAAAGAACACTGATTCTTCAGGGATTTTCAGATTCAGAAATAGAGGTTGACATGTCAGTCACAAGGAACAGACAAAGCCAATGACAGTATCTGAGGATTTATAAGCCATGTGTCATCAATGGGGTTCATGTAAAGTCACCCAAGCTGAATCTTTAATAAAAGTCTGTCTCACAGCATATAACCAAATTTCCTGTTAGTCAATATTTAAACAAATTTCCTGTAATGCTATATGTGAACAAACTTTATATTTTTATTAATATTCCAAGAGAGATTGATATAATGTACTATCACATGAACAATAAATGAATACCTCAGATATTTTTCAAATTTTGTTTCTTAATATAGAATTAACACAAAGCGTAGGTTTGGGATTTTTTTTCAAAATAATCCAATTTCACCAACTGTGAATAACTAATTTTATTCTATTTTTTTTTAATTGTAGAGATGTGGGGTACAATTCAGGTTTGGGTATACAAATGTTGATTGTGCAAGTACCCTTCTTGATGAGGTATGCCCCTCTATCCCCTAGCAGTTTCCCTCAACTGCCAATCCCAACCCCCCCCAATAATTTCCCACTACTGACAATCCCTTTAGTATAGTATTATGGTAATTGTTCAAGGTTCGCTTATGAGTGAGAATATATGATACTCTGTTCTTTGTTTCTGTGATAGATCATTGAGTATGATTGACTCCAAATGCATCCAAGTTGCTGCAAAGTTGATAATTTTGTCCTTCTTTATGGCTGCATAATATTTCATTATGTATATGTACCACATTTTTTTTAATCCAGTTCTGCTTCGATGGGCAACATGTTTTGGTTCCATGTTTTTGCTATTGTGAATAGAGTTGCAACAAGTATACATGTGCAGGTATCTTTTTTTGTAGAATGATTTAATTTCCTCCGGGTATATTCCCAATAGGGGAATTGCTGGGTCATATGGAAGGTCAATTTCTAGTTCTTTCAGAAATCGCCACACTGTCTTCCAGATAGGTGGCACTAGTGTGCATTGCCACCAGCAGTGTCGATGCTATATTTTCTTAACTTTAAAACAACTGCTTTTTAAAAGTTTATTTAACTATTTTTTTGTCCAGGACTCTCTCTATCACCTAGGCTGGAATATAGCAGCATTATCACAGCTCATCACAACCTCAACCTTCTGGGCTCAGGCAATTCTCCCACCTCAGCTTCCCAGGTAGCTGGAGCTACAGATGCATGACATCATGCCCAGCTAATTTTTTATTTTTATTGTTTGTAGAGACAGGATCTCATTATGTTGCCTAGGCTGGTCTTGAATTCCTGGACTCAATCAATTCTTCTGTCCCAGCCTCCCAAAGTGCTAAGATTGCAGGCATGAGCCACCATGCTCGGCAAGCTTATATAAATTTCCTTGACATGAACTAGATATGGAAATTTCTATTATATTCAAAATTCACTGTAAATTTATTTTGTTCATAATTAAATACGTGAAAACTTTTAGTGTGAACTTTGCAAAATAAAAAGAAGAAACATAAAAAGCTATATACATAATTATAGGTCAAATGATTTTTAAAATGATAATTTATTGTATATATTATGACTACTGCTTCATTTCAAAATGCTGTTATATAAGACAAAAGTGAAAATATTTTATGACCTCATATCTTTCTGGAAATATTTATTTATTCTTTAAATACATGAAGAATACAATATATTGTATTTTGCTCTGTCAAATATTCCTTGATTTCACTTCTAGAAAGATTGGTCACTTCGGTATAACTCTCTCAACTTATTCACTGGTACAGAGTGAGATTTTTAAATTTCAGCCAGGTAACTGGAATATAGAGTCGACCTTTAACAGTACAATAGCATAAGCTTTAACAATTTTTCTCCATTGACAGATGTAGTTCTGTAATGCTGTCCTTGTATAAAATATTTCTTTGCAAGTTTTATTTTTAGCATCAGAAGTCAGTAAAGTTTAACAAACCAGTTGTTTAATATATTCATAACATTAAATAAAGCAACTGAACAAGCTTGGTGAGCTAGAGCAGTGCCCATGAAGGACTTCTTTATTGACACAATTCTAGCTTTTTCTTGTCTAACTTCTTTTTCACCAAACTTTATGATTCACTTCCCTAAACTTTGACATTTTATCCTACTTTTACATAATATCCAACTATTCTTGTTTGTCTTTTAATTTTCTAAACAATCCATTCTCTCATTTGTAAACTCTTTTTTCATTATCCAACTATTATGTGAACCTCAAAGTTTGTCCCTCGGGCAGCTTTACTTTCACTAGCTCATTTCAATGGAGCATATGAAAATGCCTATGGCTTAACATCTGTATTCGAAATGTCTACACATGTATACCTCCATCTTCTGTCAAAATATCTAATCACATACTTAAAATATTTCCTGGATGTCATAAATAAATTCCCCTACAAATAACCCACCACTAGTTTTCCTTGTATTAAAAAATTCTGCTATTATTTATCTTTGTGTTCCTCATCATCTCATAGATTGTTATGTCAATACAGAAACTTCAGTTCAGAAATATATAACATACCCAAAATTTCATAGGCAATACATTCCTGAAATTCAACCCAATTTTACCTATTAAAATCATGATTTTCTATCCACTCAAGCAGAAGCATGCCATCTCATATTTTCATTATCTCATTGTGGTGTCACAAAAGTCTTTTTTCTCTTATCTATATTTACAGTTTTCTATTACATTTTACATGCTGAATCAAAACTGTAAATGTTATCTTATTTGGGATAAAGACCTCTGCACATGTGATTATGTTGAGGACTTTTAGATAAGAATTTTTTTTTAATATATTAAACTTGTCTAAGTATTTTCTCCTTTGACAATTTAGTATTGAAAATGCCATTATGCTAGCTGTATATTTGACAAAGGCCTAACATTCAGGATCTACAAGGAACTCAAATGTGCTGAAAGGAAAAAAAAAATCTTATTAAAAAGTGAACAAAGGATATGAATAGACACTTCTCAAAAGAAGATATATGAGAAGTCAACAGATACATGAAAAAAAAATGCTCAGCTTCACTAATCATTAAAGAAATGCAAATCAAAACCACACTGAGTTACCACCTAACTCCAATAAGGATGGCCATCATTAATAACTAAAAAAAAAACCCAAAAAACAAAACACAGAATGCTAGAGAAGTTGTGGAGAAAAGGGAATGCTTCTACACTGTTGGCAGAAGTGTAAACTAGTACAAGCTCTGTGGAAAAAAACAGTGTGGCAATTTCTAAAAGATCCAAAAATCGTTCTTCTATATGACCCAGCAATTCCCCTTCTGGGAATATAACCAGAGGAACTAAAATCATTCTATAAAAAAGGTACCTGCACATGCACATTTATTGCAGCACTGTTCAAAATAGCAAAAAGATGGGACCAATCGTGCTGCCCATTGAAAGTGGACTGGTTAAAGAAATGTGGTACATGTACATAATGGAATATTACATATCCATAAAGAAGGACAAAATTATGGACTTTGCAGAAACTTGGATGGATTTAGAGACTATCATACTTAGTGATCTATCACAGAAACAAAGAACTGAGTGCTACATATTCTCACTCTTAAGTGGACCCTTAACATTCATCATAATACTAGATGATAGAGAATGGCAGTAGTGGATCACTGCCAGGGTGGGGGGAGGTTGGGGAAGTCACATAGCCTTAATAAAAGTTCCTGATCCCAAACCAGACATAGTAAGAACCAATGGGAAGTCCAAACTTCACTTGTACAATGACAACTTATGTACCTAACCCTGAATTGTACCCCAAATTTCTAAAATGAAAAAAAGAATATTACAAAATTTGACATTAATTCCAAAAATGGTATTATGCTAAGATATGCAATGTTGATTTGATTTCAATATAACCATATTAACATAGTTTAAAATGTACATTCACGTGTATCTTCATGCAATTTTTTTCATAATATTTTTGTCAAATTGCCCTTAAATGATATAATATTTATATAACTTCAGATATATATTATGTATCTAATATCAAGTTTTTAGCATCATGATTTTTTGTATTATCAGAATGTGATATTAGGATCTTATTTTTATTAAAACTAATACTCTTTTCTAGATTTGCTATACTTTTGTGTCACAATATTATTGAAAATACCTTCTGCTTCTTTCTAATTGACTCTTATTAGTATTATCATGTTTATCCACCTATAAGAATAAAATATTATTTTCATTATGAGTGTTGTAGCTAAAAAATATTCCTGAGATGTTATTCTAGCCATTAATGCTAAATTATCATAGCAGCTACCAATCTTTCTTCAATCCCTCAATATCATGGGCAAAGTAGAACAAGAAAAAATATTAATTTTAAAATCTTCAGTCATTTGTCTTGCATATAAATTAAAATTATACTCACTATAAAATAAATACTATAATACTTTAAAAATAGAGTAGTAAATATTCATTAATATTTTAAGAAAAAAATAGAACTGAGGAAAGGTTAGCATTCCTGGGGAATTTCACAAAAAATTTGTTTAAAAAGGTTAAATGTTTGCTTTTAGGTATAATATTTGCTTTAGGACGCTTTTAAGATTTCTGACAGTTCTTTAAATGTGAACATTTTAATAAAATTAAGAAAATATTAAGCAAGTGTAGTAACTGACAGTCTTTCTGTTTATGCTCCTTCCCAAAACTTTTGGTAAGAAAACTATTCCAGGATTACAAAATGATTAATCTCAGGATTCTGAATAAACTACTGGTGCAGAGAACAATCATAGTTTGCAGGATAATCAATATAATCTGTTGTGAATAAGCTAGATCAAAAAATCTTTTGAAATAATAGCCTGTCTAATAAATTAGAGTGAGTTATTTAAATTATCTATGCCATGAAAGAATATTTGATGCCACAGTTTCCTTGATATTGTTTAATAGTTTTATCAGAAAAGGAGTACTGTTAAAAAAGAAAGCAAGAAAGTAAATAAGAAAGACAGGGTGAAGGGGAAGAAGAAATGATTATAAATGAATTGAATTAAAAGTTAACATGATTTAATATTATGGTTTCTTTACTGGTTTCTTTTCTTTTTCTTTTTAACTAGGAGTATCATTCTGTCTCTCAGACTGGGGTGCAGTGACTCACTAATTGCCACCACGGCCTCGACCTGATAGACTCAGGTAATTCTTCCACCTCAGTCTTCCAAGTAGCTGGAACCAAAGGTGTGCACCACCACCCCCAGCTAATTTTTTTTGTTGTTTGTTTGTTTTGTTTTTTGTTTTTTTTGAGTTGGAGTCTCACTCTGTTTCTCAGACTAGAGTGCAGTGGCCGTTCTGGGCCACCGCAGCCTCGACCTGCTGGGCTCCGCCGATCCTTCCGCCTCAGCCTTCCAAGTAGCTGGAACTACAGGCACGGGCTACCACGCCCGGCTAATTTTTTGATTTATTGTAGAGACGAGGTCTCGCCAAGTTACCCATGCGGGTCTCGAACCCGTGGACTCAGGCAATCCACTCACCTCAGCCTCCCAAGGCGCAGGATTACAGGCTGAGCCACTGAGCCCAGCTTAATTTTTTAATTTATTGTAGAGATGAGGTCTTGCCAAGTTGCCCAGGCTGGTCTCGAACCCCTGGACTCAGGCAATGCTCTCACCTTTGCCTCCCAAAGTGTTAGGATTACAGGTGTGAACCACCACACCCAGATCTTATAAATTATATTATCTGGTTAACTTTGTCATAGCATTTCATTAGATTACATATTGCTAAAGACTTCGATTTCAAAATAATAAGTTGAATTGTCTAAATATTAAGTGTTTTGAAGTCACATAGAGGTATCGTGTCTTTAACTTGCAAAAGCCTAAGAAATGATGACTTAAAAAAAAAACTTTGTTGATTTAAAAAATAAAAAGCAATAAATACTTATATAAGAGGAAAAATTACATTTTGTTAGCTGAGTTTATTTTTATAACTACTGTTATAATAACTCTTTTATTCCATAGGTTTTGTCAGTCTCTTCCTTATTTAATTAAGCCAAAATACTTGTTGAATCAATAGATTATTTTTTACAATTTCCATTAAAACAGTCTCAAAGCAATGCACGAATGTACATATATATAATTAAACAGAAAACTTCAGTGAATCAATTTTTATCTTGCTCATTGTCTTCTTTATATTTGGGGAAATAATAATGAGCTGAGTTCCAAAGTAATTGCAATTATTCTAAAGTTTGCAGTTTCCAATTTATTGAATCACTTAGGATTTTAATAAAAATAGCAAATTTATTTATTTATTTATTTTTGAGTTGGAGTCTCACTCTGTCACCCAGACTGGAGTGCAGTGACCGCTCCGACCACCGTAGCCTCGACCTGCTGGGCTCTGGCAATCTTTCTGGCTCAGCCTTCCAGGCAGCTGGAATTACAGGCGTGCGCTACCACGCCCGGCTAATTTTTGACTTATTGTAAAGATGAGGTCTCGCCAAGTTGCCCAGGCGGGTCTCGAACCCTTGGGCTCAGGCAATCCACTCACCTCAGCCTCCCAAGGCACAGGATTATAGGCTGAGCCACCGAGCCCGGCAAAAAATAGCAAATTTAAATAGAAATAGTATTCAGCCTTGTGTTGTCCCTGATTTGAAAGATTAACACATCTGTTGTTTTACAAATACATTTGAAATACATATGTTTTTTAATAAGAATAATATCCAATTTTTAAAAAGTCTATATATAATATTAATATATACATTTATATATATACATTCAGATGATTTTTTAAGTGTCCATTTAGCTAGACTACAGCCCTACTTATTCAATTTAACACTAATCTTGATTTTTTTTTTAGGTGTGATTAAAATCCATCATCAACTGACTTTAAGTAAGGGTAACTATCCTGTATGATCTCAGTTGGCCTGGTTCAATCAGTTTAAAGCCCTAAGAGCAGAGCTGAGGTTGCCCTGAAGAATATATTTGCCCATGGATCGCAGCTTTAGATTGTGCCCAAGGGTCCTTGAAATTCCTTGTATCACAAGTAATTTCACACTTGCCTAGCCAGATGCACAATTATGTGAGCCAATCTATTGCAATAAATCTTAGTATAGTTTCTATTTATTTTGATTCTTTTGTTGGAGTCTGAACAATATAAATTTAGCTTTTTGAAAATAGGTCTAGAGAAACAGAATTCTAAATATAAATTTTCTGAAATGGTTTTAGCATGTCTGAAATTGGTTCTCCAATCTTACTGGACTTAATGTTACCAATGACTACTTCCTTTATTAAAGAGGGTACTGATGTAACAATGATGTGGCATTACTGTAACATACTGTCATGTGACATGATGTGATAATAGCGATATGTAAACTATCACCACTGATTATACTTATAGAAAAAATATACTTATAGAAGGCAAGGCTCTGCATGACCACATATTTACTACCTTAGAGCATTTTGCTTGAACTAAGGAGCATAATGGAATTGGCTTAATGCCCTTAACTGTGCTAGAGAGGGTGGATTATGAAAAGAATGAACTCAGGGCTTCACATGCCCAGGTCAGATTCTGTATTCATGAACTGAAAGCTTCTCTATCTACTTTTAAGAAACTTTATCTCATGTACTTTCAGGGTTGAGATTTTTTTAAAACAAAATTACCTAATCATGATGGAAAGAATGTAAAGTTGGGTCAGACTGAGTTAATTAACTTGAACCACTAAAAAGAAATTTTGGCTTTGATGTTTTCACTTGATGGGTTTAAAGAACAAACATATCCCGCACCAAATAAAAGGAAAATGCTAAAACTGCTTTGGTATAATGTAGAGGAAGCTATTCAGAGACTAGGAATATCATAATGATTAATCGAACTGATTAATGATTAATGAACACATCCTCTGTTCAACTACCCCTGGAAAGTCTAGGGAACATATCTAACAGTTTGACAATGAGAAATAAGTTCTATGGATGTTTTTCATTGTAGGTCAGAAATTAGAGGGGAAACTGGCATCATCAAACTGTGATCCCTGAATTGCAGTGGAAATCATGGGAGCACAAGGTAGCAATAGCCTTGTGACTACACTTAATTGTCAAAGACAAGGTGGTAGTATTTACTGTGATAGACAATAGAATCAACATAGTAATTAGAACACTGTGACTTGCAGAGACTTATGGGATTGACTAGTTAATCATAGTATACCTAAAAAATAGTCAGTTTGTTAAATTATTATTTGATCCGTGTAAGTGGAAAATTTCTAGGTCTAGTGTATAGATATCTAACTTAAATTATCAAAAAATGCAGTCATGGCCCATCAATCAATCCTAAAATCTGGGTCAATTTTTAGGACTTTTCTACATTACCAAAAGATTTATACTGTTTATCTTTCTAGAGCCTTCCCTAGAGGGACCTGTGGACATTTATCAGGTTACAGTGCAATAGGAAAAGTAAAATAAGCAGACACTTAGGGGTATGTAGACATTGGGTCTAAAATGGCATTGTTCCTAAAGACACAAATGTTACTGTGGCCTACCGGTTATAGCTGGGGATGTATGAAGGTTAAATGATGAGTAGAATTTTAGTTCAGGTCCACCTCACAGTGGAGCAATGAGTCCAGGTACCCATTTTGTTGTCTAGTTCCAGAACGCAAACTTGGAGTAGATACACTCACCAACTGACAGAATCCTCACATTGTATCTCTGCAGAGTGAGGGCTCTTGCAGTAAGTTCAAACTCAAGCCAATATAATTGCCTCTGTAACTAAATCTATAAACTGAAAGTAATAATGCATTTGTGGAGGGACTTCAGAGATTAGTTCCACCATCAAGGACTTGAAAGATGCAGGACTGGTGACTTTTATACACTCCAATTCAAGTCACATATTCGATACACACAGAAAACAAAATATATCTTGGAGAAGGAGACAGTGGATTATTGTAAACTTAATCAAGTGCTGTTTCAAATTTGCAGTTGCTGTTGCAGATGTGGTTTCATTACTTGAGCATATTAACACATCCTCTGTTATCCAGTGTGCTTCCATTTATCTGGCAAATGTTTTTCTCTCTATATCTATGAGTGAAGACCACCAGAGCAGTTTTCTTTCAGCTGGCAAGGAGCGGAAAATATTTTCATGGACACTCATTGGTATAACAACTTTCGAGACTCACGTCATGACTTAGCAGGAATCTTGATCCCCTTTTTCCTTCCAGAAGACTTCAAACTTGTCCGTTACATTTATGATATTATGCTGATTGAACCTAGTGATCAGGAAGAAAAAAACTGCTCTAGACATATTAATACAACATTTGTGTGTCAGAGGTGGAGATTAAATCCCACAAAAATTCAATGGCCTTTAAATCAGAGAAATTTCTAGAGTTTCAATGATATGGGCATGTCAAATTATCTCTTTGAAGGTAAGTGGTATATTTGTTGTATCTGGACCCACCTATCACATACTAAATAAGAAACTAAATGCTTATTGGACCTCTTCAAATTTTGCAGGAAACAAATTCCTCATTTGTGTACTACTTTGGCCCATTTACTGATTGACATTAAAAACAGCTAGTTTTTGAATGAAGGCAAAAACAAAGAAAGCTCTGCATCAGGTATGGGTTGCCACGTTGCAGAGATTTTCTTAAATGACTGCCGTGCAAGGAAAAAGGAAAAAGAAAACAATGTACTTAAAAAAAATATTTTTAAACAAAGAAAAGTTAAAAAAAAAACCAAAAAACTACTTTTTCTGTCTTTACATTTGGTTCTGTTAGATCAGTATTCTGATGCTGAGGTAGGCTGCTTACCACTCTTTGCAAACAAAATAGCTTTTAGATCCTGAAGATCAGCCAGAATTGAAAGCTTCAAGTCTGCTCAGACCTCTTTTGAGCATGGGTCCCACTCTGGGCAAGAGCACAGCTTTTCAATCCCCTTGTATATGTTTCCCAAGATATGCAGGAGCTTTTCTGTACCCTACTTTTCCAACAAATCTCTCTTCTCGGCTCTTTCTGCCAGGCCTCCACATATTTATTTTTTGCCTCACTGTAACTGTTTGTCTCAGGTGGCAGAGGGGTTGTTCATTTGCCTTTCAGTGTTTTCAAGAATGGTCTTCTGCCTAGCTCCTTTTCCTTCTAGAGAGTTTCAATTTAGTTGAAACAAAGGAAGGCATCTCTCAGCTATTCTTCAAGTAGCCTTCATAAAAGTTAGAACAGACAAACACAATTCTTTGAAAGGAAGATGTTCTTTGCTCCCTTCCTCAGGAGCCAGGGACAAGAGTCCCACACTGGGAATATCAGGTGCCGTCTTCAAGACTGCTGGTGATCAGGGAAATGGGGTGGTACAAGGACAAGTAAAAATACGCAATGCTTTCACCATTTCCAAGGTGACTGTTCCTTGATTTAGCATTCACTTGGTTGCTGTCAACCTCTGACTGTTTTCAAGTGTTCTAAGGAGTTGATTCTGACACTTTCTGCTTTTGCTAAAAAATTGTTTTTGTGGAGAGATGGGCCCCAGGAACTACCTGCTCTGTGGTTTTTGCTAAAGTCATTCTTCTGATATTAACTTTTGAAATTAGAGCAATGTAAATTCTTCAACTTAAAAAAAAAACTTTTTGCTTTTCTTTGACTTTTGTTTCATTACACACACACACACACACACACACACACACACATATACACACACTTATGTGACATCAGTTTCAGGAAAAAAAATCTACTTAAGTTTTAACAGAAACTGCACTTAATACACAGATCAAAAATTGCCATCTTGGAAATAATGAGCTTTCAAATACATGAACATAATATTCTCCATTAATTAGATATTTTAAAATTTCCCTCAGGAAACATTTATAGTTTTCTGGGTACATGTTAAAACATGTACTTCTTTTGTCAAATGTATTTCTAAGTATTTTTATTTTTCTGGTGCTATATGTATATATTTCTAAATGTTATTTTGGGATTATTTATTGCTATTATGTAGAATATGTTTGATTTTTATATATTGATTTTTATATATTGATTTTTATTCTTAGTCCTTGATAAGCTTATAAATTTTCATATTTGTGTGTATGTGAATGTGTGTGTGTGTGTGTGTGTGTGTGTGTGAAATCCTGAAGATTTTCTGCATACAAGTTCATATTGCTTGTGAATAAAACATTTTTTCCAGAAGTCTTTTATCTTGTTATCTATCCTGGTTGCCATTACATTGTTTAAAACTTCCTTACCATATTGAGTGAAAGACAATAGTATTACCATATTCCCAATTTTAAGGAAAAAGTGTTTAATCATTCTGCATTGAATATAGTAATTTTTGCAGTTTTTTTTTAAATTGAAGAAGTTCATTTCTATTGTTCATTGAGAATTTGTTGAGCTATTTCTCCTATAAAAAACAATTCATGTTTTTCATGGACCATTTTGTTATTAAGTCACTGTAGATGACATATTTTTATGTGTCTCATACTTAAAAACTAAACAACAAATACTCGTGTTCTTACAGGAGCCAAAAATAACTAAGGTAGTTGTATTTAGGGAATATGAGTATTAAAATTTTACTTTCAAATCCATAAAATGTGCAATGGGTGTAATTTTATGCCATGAAATAATTATTTCCTAATTCTTTTTTTAATTAATTAATTCATTTATTTATTATAAAGATGTGGAGTCAATTCAGGGCTAGGTATACAAACATTAATCATGCAAGTACCCTTGTTGATGATGTATGCCGCTCCCTCCCCTAGCAGTTTTCCTCAACTGCCAATCCCAACCCCCCTCCCCTGACAGTTTTCCACTACTGCCAATTGCTTTCTTATAGCATTATAATTGTTAAAGCTCACCTTATGAGTGAGAACATATGGAACTCAGTTCTTTGTTTCTGTGATAAATCATTGAGAATGATTGACTCCAAATCCATCCAATAGATCACAACAAAGGAGCTGCTCTGCTACTTAGGAAACCTCAAACCAGAAGCAGGTTTCTATGAATGGTTTAGCGCCAGCTTCCCCACAGATGTGTGGTGTGTGATGGGCGAG
>CAUYQG010022565.1:0-27478 GCA_963574415.1 Tarsius wallacei
GATGAGATGAGGGACGTTTTCTTGGATAATTTCATGGAATGTTTGTTTCAGGGTGGTCTCTGTTTCTCTGTCTGTCTCAGGGATTTCAATTAATCTTAGGTTCTACCTCGAGATATAATCACTCATCTCTTGAAGGTTTTGTCTGTCTTTTTAAGCTTCTTTTCTATGTTTTTAACCATTTGGATTAGTACCATACTTTGGTCCTCAAACTCTCAGATTCTTTCTTCTGCTCAGTTAATTCTGCTTTCGGTGCTTATCAGTTTGTTTTTTTATTTCATTCACTGTATTCTTTATTGCTGTTATCTCAGTTGTTAACTCCTTCATTCTTCTCTCTTGTCTCTTCATATATCAATTCATTCTGACTATTAATATCTTAATATTTGTGTTTGTGGTTTGATACCATTCATTCTGGGAGCTCTTCATTATTTGTGTTCCAAAGTCTGTATTCTCAGCATTTGACTTTCCAGGGGTCTGGTTGAAACTCATATTCTTCCTTTGGTTTTTCTTCATTTGTGTAGATCCCCCCTCCCCCCCTTTTATTTCCTCTTCTTTAATTCTGTTGTTCAGGGATGGGGGCAGAGGGGGCAGCATTTACTTCTGTTTGCTCAGTCTCCTATTTTTCCTTATGTATATCCTCTGGTTTTGTTCAATTCCAAAGCTGGATTGGGGGACTAGGGATGGGAGGCTGTACTTTTTGCAGTTTTGAGATTTAATTGAGAGGCGAGTTGTGATTCAGAAACTATCTACAGATCCCAGTATCTGTTGAATGGTGTGTGGGTTCCCTGGAACTCACTTCCCACAGCCTTACAATCTGTCCATGCAGTTGGGGTATATGTTGCCCCCTAAAAGCAAAATGAGGTAAGAAAAAGGAAAGAATGGAAAAAGGAAGGAGGTAGATGAGAGTTAGGTGGAGAGAGTGAAGAAGAAGAGGGAAAACAGACAGGCATACCAGCTAACAAACATACAGAGACACAAAAAAAGACAGAATAGAGGGAAAAAAAACATAAAGACAATCATACAAGCACACAAACCAACAACCCCCCCCCCATTGATGAACTCTCTCTCGAAAACACCCATACACAAACAGAAGGTCTAAAGAAAAACAGCATTAAAGTAACAGAAACAAGCAAGTATGAAAACATAATAAAAAACAGAAAGGAAGAGAGAAGAGGAAAAAACTAAAACTAAAGCTAAAACAACAACAAAAAAACAAGCTTAAAAAAAACTCGCTCTGAGGCTGATCCTGTAACTTCAGCTTCTTTTCAGCTCAGATCTTCAGCCCCTCCCCTGCTCTCAGTGCAGGCTGATAGGCTTGATCTCAGCAAGGGTCAGATGCCCCAGGGACTACTATGGCAGGAGAGTGGATCAGATTTGGACTCACCCAGCTGCTGTCAATTCTCCCACTCAGATGTTACAAGTCTGTGACTGTTGCAGTGTAGGGGAGGGGCATCTGTCTCTCTGAGTTTGATGAGGCAGTTGCCTCTAGGTCCCATGTTGGAAGCTGAGTGGAGCAGGGCAGGACAATGCAGGTCTCTGCCTGGTCCCGGGACAGAGAAAATGGTGTCGGTTGACATTTCCTCACCAGCGGCGGGGTTCCTTTCCAGCTTTCCATGACTTGCTCTTGGGGCTCCATGCTGCTCTGCTGTCACAGGTGATGATGGTGTGGGACATGCCAGGTGATGAGGATAAGCTGCTTTCCGTTGCCTCTTCTCAGGAGAGCCCTGAGAACAGGAGATGATCCTGTGCACCAGGGGCTCCAGTCTCAGGGTGGTGTGGGATTGCAGCACCCTCCGGAGGAGAGCTCTGGGTGCATGGGTTCATCTCCCCTGGCACAGACTTTCACTCACCCACCAGCACACAACCACTCACGCAGAGATTCTTTATGGGCACTCGCTTTTGTGGAGACTCTCACAGTCTGACTGTTCCATTGCCATCTTGCTGGAAATCAGCTTTCTAATTTTCTAATGTTGGCATTTATTGCTACAAACTTTTCTCTCAAAACTGTTTTTGCTGATCTCATAAGTTTTGGCTTGTTGTGTTTTCATTTTTATTTGTTTCAATCTTTTAAAAAATTTTTCCTTTTAATTTATTGACCCATCGGCTGCTCAGGATTATGTTGTCTAATTTTCATATAGTGGTGAATTTTTTAAAATTTTTTCGTTATTTATTCTTTGTTTTAGATGATTGTAAATGGAAAAGATACTTGATGTAATTTTAATCTTAAATTTGCTGACATTATTTTGTGACCTAACATGTGAACTGTCCTGCAGAAAGTTTTGTGTGCACTTGAGAAGAATGTGTATTCTGTTGCTATTGGATGAAATGTTCTGTATATGTCCATTAGGTTCATTTGATCTAAGGTATACAACTCCAATATTTTCTTATTAAATTGCTGTCTGAATGATTTATTCATTTTTGAAAGTTGGGTTTTGGATCCCACTGCTATTATTGTATTGAAACTTTTCTCTCCCATCCGATTCATTAGCATTTGTTTTATATATTTATGTACTCTAATGTTGGGTACATATATATTTTAAATTGCTATATCTTTTGATAAATTGACATCTTTATCATTATATAACGTGCTTCTTAGTATTTTTTACAATTTTTGACTTAAAGCCTTTTTTTGGTCTGATATAAATATAGCTATCTGCTCTATTTTGGTTTCCATTTGCTTGAAATATATCTTTGATCTCTTCGCTTTCAGTCTATCAACATCCTCAAATGTGAGGTAAGTTTCTTTTAGTCAGCATTACAGCTAGGTCTTTTTATTTTTTTAATATTTAATTACTCTATTTTCATTGAAGAATTTAATACATTTGTTCTTAAGATAACTATTGATAAGTAAAAAGTAACTACTGTCATTTTGATAGTTGTTTTCTGGTAATTTTGTAGATACTTTGTTTCTTTCCTTTTCTCTTACTGTTTTCTTTTGTGCTTTAATAATTTTCTGTAATTATATGCTTTGAATCCTTACTATTTTTGTTTTGTGCTTCTACTAAAGATTTTACTTTGTGATATGAGGCTTACATAGAATGTCTTATACTTAGCACTAGATTTCAAGATGTTAACAGCTTAACTTTGATTGCATACAGCAAATCTACAATTGTATCCCCCCCTACACTTGATGACTTTGATGTTCAAATTACCTCATTTTGTAATGTGTATCCCTTGACAATTTATTTTAGTTATAGTTATTGATAGTAGTTTTGTTTTTTAACCCTTGTAACTATAAATAAAATCACCTTATACACCATCATAACAGTCCTAGCATAATCTGAATATGGGTGTTTTATTTCTCCTACTGAATTTTGTGTAGTATGTTTCATATTGATTAGTGGCACATTTGAAGAAATAGTCACCGTTTACCAGTCTTCTCAGACTGACTTTGTCAAAGAAAGCCCTTTACTAGTCAGTCTAGAAATTCTGTGTGAGCTGGCAGGTGATAACCATGACCAATTCTGCTGCCAGTTTCCCTGAGTGAGCTAGCCTGATGCCTGGGTCCACAGTGGCTTCCCTCTCACTGGGCTCCCCTGAAGCAAGACTGGACCTACACTCACAGGTGCTGGTCAAACCTGGGTCCACAAGGAAAGCCTTATACTCTGGACCACAGATAATGGCTTGATACCCATATCTGTGGGAACCTGCTATGGCACCAGAGTCCATTGGCTAGGTATGGAAACTGTATTTGCATTGAATTCAGAGGTCCACCACATTCTCCTTTTCCCACGAGAGAGCTCTGAGGTAGAAGGGATTTTTCTTGACCCCGTGCTGCTCAGGCTTGCGGAAGGAGTGACTTGGGCTATAACTGTCCTTCCAATCCTCTTCAAAGCATCTTTTTTCATTTCTTTGCTTTACCCATGTAGTGTAATTTTTTGCTATGATTCTGGGGTTCTAGTGAAGGTAATGTGTTTAGGAGGTTGTCAAATCAGTGTCTGTGGGAGGATATGGACTGAAAATTTCTATTCTGCTACCTTGCTGCCATCACTCTCAAATGAACTCTTCTGTGAAACTGTGAATAACAGAGAGATATGGAGCTATAGGGAAAGTCCATTAACTTTTCTGGTCCCACTCATTTTGTGACCTTGATACTCCCATAGGCCCATTTCTCTCACTAATTTTCAGGTTCCATAACCTTCTTCTTTTTATAAAACAAAATCAAAAAACTTCATTTTATTATAAAGATGTGGTGTACAAGTCAGGATTAGGTACATAGTAATCTACATGCAGGTGAAGTTTGGGTCTCCAACTGGCCCTTACTCCCCCTGGTTTAAGACCAGGTATGCTTTGTGTTGTTACATGCTCCCCTCCTTCCCCTGGCAGTGTCCCACAACTGCCGATTCCTCCCTTGTGCCAATATGATTAATGTTCAGGTCCCACTTATGAGTGAGAACATGTGATATTCAGTTCTTTCTTTCTGTGATAGATCAGTAAGTATGATTGTCTCCAGCTCCATCCATTTTGCTGCAAAGTCCATGATTTTGTTCTTATTTATGGCTGTGTAATATTCCATCATGTATATGTACCACATTTTTTTTTAATCAAGTCTACTTTTGCAGGACAGCAGGGATGGTTCCTTGATTTGTTATTATGAATAGTGTAGAAATAAACATATGTGTACAGGTGCCTTTTTTGTAGAATGATTTGTGTTTCTCCAGGTATATTCCCTGAATGGGGATTGCTGGACCCTATGAAACATCAGTTTCTATTTCCTTTAGAAATTGCCACATTGTTTTCCATAGAGGTTGGACTGGTTTACATTCCCTCCAACTGTGTAGAAACATCGCCATTTCTCTGCACATGTGCCAGCATCTGAACAATAAACATTCATTTTTGCTGAAGCTATCTCAAATCAATGTATTGCCTATTTTTACATAATAAACATCTACAATGTCTCCCAAGCACACAATCAGAAGTTATTTTTTACCGCAGGGCTATGCAGGTTAGCCAAAGGGGAGATAATCTAAGTTGGACTTGGCTAAAGGTAGCTCATGTTTCCCCATGCTTCTTGGTCTCCTCCTGGGTTGGAGCAGACCAGCCTGGGCACTTTATTTTCATGGAAAAAACAGAGGTATGAGAGAAGAAATGGAAGAAGCAAGGCTCCCTGAAGTTTAGGCTGTGAGCTCCTATGATGGCACTTCCTTATGGTATTGATCAGAGCAAGTTCCCTTGGAAAAGAAAGAGGTAAGAAAGTATACTTCACACATATAAGAGTGTACTCCATCATTATGTCGCAAAGGGCATCAATCCTGTGAGGAATGAAGAACTGGGTCTAACAGCACAATGAAAACAGTTAAATTCCTGCTCTTTTTTTTTTTTCTGGTTCAGAGTCTCATCCTGTTGCTCAGGCCGAAGCACAGTGGCACAATCAGGGCTACTGCAGCTTCATCCTGTTTGGGTCAGACAAGCCTTCTGTCTCAATCTTTCAAGAAACTAGAACTATAGCACCACACTTGGCTAATTTTTAAATTTATTGTAGAGATGAGGTTTCGTCATGTTGCACAGGCTGATCTCGAACCCCTGGGCTCAGGCAGTCCTCTCACTTTGGCCTCTCTAAATGCTGAGATTTCAGGCATGAGCCACTGGGCCTGGCAGGAGTTCCCAATTAACATAACTTCCATTTATGAAACATCTTAAAGACATCTGGAAAAATTTGAAAAAAAGAACGCACTTTCTGTACAAAGACGTTTGAGATGGGTGATGGCCCTTTTCTGTCTTCCCCAAAGAAGTGAGAAGATGAAACTTGCCTTTCTCAAATATGTTTATTTTTAATAAAAGAAAAAAAAGTCTATTGCCAGTTCATCTTAGTTCTTCCCATAATTTAGCATTTCAAACATTTGGAATTGGTTTGACTAAAAGGAAAAAATGAAGTTTTAAAATGTTAACTGGCAATGTTCTAACATATTGTAAAACAAACAAAACCAAAGTCCATGACCACCCATGATGGGAGTTACTCTGCCTTGGCCTGTGTGATTAGACAAAACCCTCTTGTGGGGACTCTGTGCATTTCTTTGGGAAATATGAGCAGTAGACAGTAAAGATGTTGCATATTGACAACTGCATTTTATTCATTATCTGTGTGATCACATCCTGTACCTATACCGGCTGTAACTTTAGGATATTTATTATTATTACTTAAAAATTAACACTAAACGTTAATGGAAAAGATGAAGTGTTTGTGTTTTAGAATCAGATAACCTTTGGTTTGAATTTTGGCTCTTCCATTTTCTGGCTGTGTAGCTTTAGACAACCTGACCTCCCTGAACTTAAGTTTCCTGGGAAATGTAATTTATCTTATCTACTTTATAGAGTTGCTGTGAAAATCAAAAAAATATTGTTAGCTCAACTCCTGGCACATAGGAAAGCACTCAAGAAATGGACTTATTAGTAGAAAGTTTATGCAGTCTATTAGTCAACTTTTGCTGACAACTATAAAGGTTTATTTCTTACTCATATTTCACATTGCTCAAAGGCCAACTTGGGCTCAGTTCCATATCTTTTTCATGCTGGCATCTAGGAGGAAAGAAGCAGCACTTATCTTGTACATTGGCATTTCTGTGGCAGAGGAAAAATGAGAGATGGTGAAATCCCACCAAAACCTTTAAAACTTGTGCTTGGAAGTGACAAGAGCCACTTCTATTCACATTACATTGCCTGAAGCAAGTCATGTGTGTGAGTCTGGTTCCAATTAAATGGGAAGAACAAAAATCGACCATAGGGACAGATCTAGTAGGGAAGAATGAGATGTTAATATTTTGCAAGGATGAAACATGCACCAGTGGGTTTGCCTGTTTGTGAGATAGCCAACATTTTTATGTGAGTGGGAAACTGCACAGAAAGTGAAGATTGGAAATCCGAATTTTCCTCCTGAGAGTGTACCTGAACTAACATTGAAATCTCTGGAAATGAACTTCTTCACCTCAAAAATCAAGTTGCTTAATTCTCAAATGTAGTGTTCAAGCCAATTTATTTATTTTTTATGTACAGAGGATAAAATTAATGTTGATATAAGAACATGAGATGTGTGTGTGTGTGTATACACACAAACAAAGGGTACTAAAATTGTATACACGTTTTAAGAAAGGAAAATCTGTATTAAAATTCTTCTGTAGATTTCATGAATATAGTACAATAAGAAGAATACAAGTCACATTTGACTTCTGCAGTTACAAGATGTGCTCAAAGTGATTACCATCAGTATCCAGACATTTCTGATTACAGCACACATATCTTAACATTGCTTAAAATGTGCATACATTTCTTTGGCACCCCCAATATGTGTGTGTGTAAATATATACGGTATATTTTTAATTTAAAAAAATCTAACTCTGTGCTTTGGCAAGAGACTGTCACTGAGTGAGTTTGTGTACAAGGAGCAAACATAAAGAGTGTCTCCAATTGTTCACTTACTGAGCACCAGACAGATGAGAGGCGCTCTTCTAGACTTCCCCGATGCATCAAACAATAAAAAAGAAGCTAAAATCTCTACCCTCCTGGAGCTTGTATATTAGTGGAAAATATAGACAATAAACTATATTAAAATAAGTAGAGAAGAAAGTTTAATGATCTGGTGAAAGGAATTAGGGACTTGGGAGTATAAGGATGGAGAGGAAGGGACTAGGACTTTCTATTTAACCAGAATGATTAGGTAAGCTGCCTTATATTAACAACTCTTGATCAAAGACTTTAAGGAGGGGGGAGAAAACAGATTCCACATGACAGAAATTGCTGGAAGGCTGTGCCCCTGCTGTGTTTGAAGAGCACCAACGAGGACAATGCGAGTTAAAGTAAGTGAGCAACAGGGCAAGAATAGTCATCAACTGCATAAACAACGCACCACATATATTACAGTGGTCCCCTAAGATCATAACGGAGCTGAAAATTTTCTATTGACTAATGACATAATAGCTGTTGCAACATCACAGTGCAGTTATTATGTTTTTAAAAATACATTTAGTGTAACCTAATTGTACTATATTCATGAAATCTATAGTATGCATTGTAGTGTCCTCAGCTTTTATTTTCACTCACTACTCACTCACTGAATCACTGAGAGCAACTTCCTGTCCTGCAAGTTCCATTCATGATAAGTACCCTATACAGATATACCATATTTTATATTTTATAATCATTTTTTTACTGCAACTTTACTATGTTTAGATACACAAATACTTATTATTGAGTTATGATTGTCCACATTATTCAGTAAAATAACAATGCTGTACAAGTGTGTAACTTGGAACAATAGACTGCATGCACTATATAGCCAGGTCTGTTGTTGGCTGTAGTATCTAGGATTGTATAAGTACAATGGTCCCTTGGTATTCATGAGGGATCGGTTCTAAGATTTCCCATGAATACCAAAATCTATGGAAGTTTAAGTCCCTGGTATAAAATGTCATAATATTTGCATACAACCTATGCATGTCCTCCCATATGCTTTAAACAATCTCTAGATTAATTATAATGCCTAATACAATGTCAGTGCTATGTAAATAGTTGTTATGCTGCATTGTTTAGGAAGTAATGACAAGAAAAAGTCAGAACATGTTTAGTACATATGCAACCATTCCGTTTGTTTTTTTGTTTTTTTGTTTTTTTTTGAGTTGGAGTCTCACTCTGTTGCCCAGATTGGAGTGCAGTGGCTGCTCCCGGCCACTGCAGCCTCGACCTGCTGGGCTCCGGTGATCCTTCCGCCTCAGCCTTCCAAGTAGCTGGAACTACAGGCGCGCGCTACCATGCCCAGCTAATTTTTGATTTATAGTAGAGATGAGGGCTCGCCAAGCAATCCACTCACCTCAGCCTCCCCAAGCGAGGGATTACGGGCTGAGCCACCGAGCCCGGCTGCAACCATTTCGTTTTTAAAAAAATATTTTTGATCCGTAATTGGTTGAACCCATGGATGGTAAACCCATGGATATGGAGGCCTGATTATATACTCTATGGTGTTTGCACAGTGACAAAATCGTCTGCAGATGCATTTCTCAGAATGTATTGCCGGTTAAGCAATACACGACTGTAGTAGGAAAGGAGTTCTAACAGATAAATACATTTAGCTTTTACTCTCAGTGAAATATTAAGTCAGCCTATGGAGGACTTTGAGAAGACAAGTGATGTGATTTCACTTCCTTTACAGATGGTCAGTGTAGATATTGTGATGCAATATACTGTAGGAACATCGGGTAGAAGTAAGGATACCATTTGTGATACTATTGTGTGTTCCTATCTTCTATAAGTGGATAGTGGAGGCTTGGGCCAGGATGGCACCAGTGAAGGTGGTGAGAAATGGATACAATCTAGAGGGGTTATTACGGTTGAGCCAATAGCCTTTGCTTGTAGGACTGCTAGAAGACCAAATCTGGGGAGGAAGATGAGGAGTTAGGCTACCATCATCTAATGTCTGAACTATTTATTGCACATATATCTAAAAATGTTGAATAAGAAGTTGGGTTCTGCCCTGGCGATACACATTTGGGAGTCATTGAAACATAGCTTGTATTTAAAATAATGATATTGGCTATGACATCAAGGGACTGATTGATTAAAATGAACAGAGTTTGAGCACTGGATCCTTTACAGATGATTCTACTTAAAATTTCTTGACTTTGCAATAAGGTAAAAGCAATATGTACTCAGTAAAAACCACACTTCAGGTGCCCATACAACCATTCTGTTTTTCACTTTCAGCACAATATTCAGTAAATTACATGAGATGTACAACACATTGTTATAAAATAGTCCTTGTATTAGATGGTTTTGCTCAATGCTTGACTGATACTGGTGCTCTGAGCACGTTTAAGATAGTCTAGGCTAAGCTATGATGTTTGGTAGGTTAGGTGTATTAAACACATTTTTTTACCTATAACATTTTCAATTTGTGAAGGGTTTTATTGAGTTAAAACCCCATTCTAAGTTTAGGATCATCTGTATTTTTTTGGGAGGGGGGCGGTGCTGCCATAACAAAGTATCACAGACTGTTTAGGGTAGCTTAAAACAACAGAAATTTGTTGTCTCACAGTTGTGGAAACTAGAAGTGTGAGATTAAGGTGTTGGCAAGGTCATGTTTCCTTCAAAACTTGTAGGGTTTCACACAAAATTCTCCCCTCTTATGTCCCTTCCTCTTGTTTTTTAAGGGTACCTGTCATATTAGACTAGAGGCCCACCCTACCTCAGGATTACCTCATCTTAAGTAATTACCTATGCAATGACCCTGTTTTCAAATGATGTCACTTCAATATACCTTTTTAGAGGCTACAATTTAACTCATAAGGGGGGCACTGAATTTTCAGGAAAGTAAAGAGTGTACACTCTTAAAATCATGAAGACAGGATCTCTTCACACGGCTCTCTATCAACGTTTTGGTTTGTTATTCTTTTGACCAACTCTAGAAATTTCACTGTGCTATATCTGGTAAATTATTCCTAGTAAGCACACAATCATATTTGTCATTTAATATTTTGACATTGGTTTCATCTGCCAAAGGACACCTTAAGTGGAACCCTGAATAAGAAGCAGAAGACAAGAAAGTCCAATTTTATAATACTTGCAAAAAAAAAAAAAACTAAGAGAGAAAGTCACATTTGAAGGACTGTTATCCCGTGATTAGAAACCACTGAACTCCCTAATAAGCCTTTAAACTGAAAAGATAAAGAAATGTCATCTTAACAATGGATGAGCAGCTTAAGGATATTAAACATGGCCCCCGTGCTCCACCAGCAAGATAACAGAAGCAGCGGCTCAAGTTGCCTCAGATAACTTCTCTGCATGTAATGAGCATCCATCCTTCTCTCGATTCAATCTGGAGAGCTGGTGTGGAGTAATAAGGTCCCTGGTTAGTCAGACTTGAGGTTTATGGGCCCTCATTCTGTAGTGGATATTGCATACATACCTGGCACTATGTACTCCTTGACTAGAAGATCAAACACATGGCCACTGTCACATTTATATCTCTTGTCCTTGACGTGATTTCACCCTGTTAGTATAAAGGAAAGAGGACATGATTATTTTTTTTCTGTTGTTGGTGCTTGAATTAGGATTTTGTTTTATAATAGAGATAACTAAAATTCTTAGAACATATTTCCAACTAGAAGTCAATTTTAACAGGTTTCGTCTGTGATCTGTATTTTCTTCTCTTCTTTTCCATCTAGCTTGCTAGCTTGTTTTTGGAAAATAAGGCTAATAGCTGTGGTTTGGGCTCCGCTGTCACAACTCTCTCCTAGACGTTCAGTTGTGTAGATATGATCTGGATTTTTCCTCTCTAGATTGGGATTTGTGGTCTTCTTTTTAGTCTTCCTCTTCTCTGTGTCTGTGTGTGTGTGTGAATGTGTGAGTGTGTGCATGTGTGTGTGTGTGTGTGCATGCAGTTTAATAAGGTTTTGTCACCAAGGGAGGCATGTGATGTTTCCGTTCTGCAATGCTGGCAGTTCTAATATCTGGGGCTTCTCATTTAGAAGCCTTAATAAGTTATTTCAATTACCTTGTCAGGCTTAAGTCTGCAGCAAATAGGGGGATTTTTTTGTCTTCTAAGGTGAGATTACATTTAAATGATAATAGTAAGTGCCAAAGTAATGTCAATGCACACACCGAAAGGGGTGATGCCCTTCCTGGCTCACTGGGTTTCCACTGGGTGCTTGTCATAACTTATCAGCTGTAATCCCCATGTGGATCAGAGCAAAAGGACTCCCAAGTTGATAAGAGAACTCCAGAAGCCTTCCTTAAGCAGACCGTGGGTAATGAGGCTCCCACCATATGTAGTTTGGGGGGAGGGGGTTCTGTTGGTTACTGCTAAGACCTAGCTCATCAAGCTCATCAGGTTTTGGCAAATGGCATTGATTCTTGTGTATTTTCTCCTTTTTTCTTTCTGTAACTTCCCTTACTTTCATTGTTTAAAGACTATTACCTCTTCAGGGCAGCTCCAAAGATGCCAAGATTCCTTTCCCTAAAATAGGATGTCTGTTTTATATAAAATCCCTTTTCACGTAGCCTCGCCCACACTTGCTTATTTTCTTTAGCAAAGGCCAGATCTTAAAATAATTAGTCTAGGAAGAGGAAAAAGGGAGGGCCAGGAATGTTGGGAATACTTTGTAGAGAGAAAAAAAAAAAAAAACTCCTACAACTTCATGTTAATATTTCATATGTTTTAAAATTATAAATGAGCTAAGAGACAAGGGCACATGATTCACTCCTATCTTATCTGCTTGCTAACTACACACGCAGATACATTTTTTAAATTCTTGGGTATTTCATGTATATACACTTACTAAGATATATATCTGGATGTTCAAAATGATTGAGGTGGAACATCAGTTGTGAATACATTTTCTCCATTCCTAAGCATTAAAAAGGAACAGTGGAGGCACATCTTAGGTCTACTACTTTTTTTGTTTGTTTGTTTGTTTGTTTGTTTTGTTTTGTTTTTGAGTTGGAGTCTCACTCCATTACCCAGGCTGGAGTGCAGTGGCATGCTCCCGGCCACTGCAGCCTTGACCTGCTGGGCTCCGGGGACCCTTCTGCCTCAGCCTTCCAAGCAGCCAGAGCTACAGGCGTCCGCTACCACACCCAGCTAATTTTTGATTTATTGTAGAGATGAGGTCTCACCAAGTTGCCCAGGTATGTCTTGAACCCATGGGCTCAGGCAATCCACTCACCTCAGCCTCCCAAAGTGCTGGGGTTACAGGCTGAGCCACTGAGCCTGGCCAGGTCTACTACCTTTTAAAGAATGTTGAAGTGTATTTACTATTTTATATTGTCAGCGTATTTATATTTTGTATTTAAAAACACATTTTATTTATATGTTTGTGAACTTTTAAATTTATTTTTTAATTGTTCACCCTTCTTAGTGAGTTCTCAAATGTCTTTCTTATATGAAGCTTCATCTTGATGGAAGGTATTAGAAAGCCCTCTGTGAATTGGATATCAAGACAGTCTTCAAATAGCAACATAGGGCTTCTCAAAAGAAGATGAATCCAGGCGTGCTGGCTCATGCCTATAATCCCAGTGGTTTGGGAGGCTGAGGAGAGAGGATCACTTGAGCCAGGAATTCAAGGCTTCTGTGAGCTGTCATTATGCTGTTGTATTTGAGCCTAGGCAACAGAGCAAGATCCTGTTGAGAAAGAAAGAAAGAGAAATAAAGAAAGAAAGAAAGAGAGAGAGAGAGAGAGAGAGGGAGGGAGGAAGGAGAAAGAAGGGAAGGAGGAAGGAAGGTAGGGAGGAAGGAAGGAAGGAGGAAAAGAAAGAAAAAAGGTAAAGGAAGGAAGGAAGAAAGAGGATAGATACCTGGCAATATGTAAGAGTTATGAAACATAGGTATTTTATCTTCTTTGCTGCTGAATTAATAAATATTTTCCTTTTACAAAGACCATATGTCTATGTGATTCCAGGAAAGTCGGAGGAATCTGATTTGCATTGGCCCAATTTTCAGGAGTGAATACTAAGATTAATACTTTGTAGTGGTCTTTAAAATCCAACCTGAAACAGCCTGTCTGTCATCCACAGTTATCCAATGGCTGCAAACTTCTTTACAGTAGAATCATTTACATTTTGTTCATTAAAGAAAGAGAAAGCTCTTTACAAAATTATTTGAAGCCTCATGATAAAAATTCATCTAAGTTTAAGGTATATGTCTTCGGGTGTAATTTGAGGTTATGTTATTTGACTTCAGCAAACAAGATGAATCATCATTCCATACTGGGTGTGTTTGTGCCCATCTTACTTATAAATCAGCTCAACTCATAGAACTAATGTATTCAATACTGGTTTTCTAGAACATCGGATTTATGATGAGCAAGCATTCAAGCTGTATGTATTTCAAATTTATTTCAGATGATTGGGCACATTTCAAGACCTCATTTGAAACCAGTGAGCACACCTATTCTGTAAAGTTATGTAACTTCTAAGGCTTTTCTTTTCCAAGGCAAATTGTATTTCTCAGTCAGACCACCACTTTTTTTTTCCCTCTGGTGGCATTTGATCTCTGTGGTTTTGTTCTCAGAAAAAAATGAAAACCAGAAACTTTAAAGATAGTTCTAAATCCTCAAAGTTTCTGGTCAGTTTGGCTAGGAAATAAGCTCAGAGACAGGAATTAGTGTGAATAAGATTTGTTAGAAACTACTCTTAGGAGCAGTACTTGTGGAAGGAAGAAAGGAGAGCAAGATAGGATCGAAGGAGATCTGAGATGAACTTCCAAAGTCGTCTGGAATTGATGCAAGTGATCTGGTGTTTGTATCCCCACAAAGGGAATCTACAGTCATTGGCAGCTGACTGGCCCAGGGAAGAGTTCCCTTGGGCTGAGACAAGTCCCAAGTAAGGAGGAAGGATTCAACTGGTGACCCCTCAGCAACTTGGAGAATACATGACTCAGTCCTAATGGGTTATCTGAGGCATAGTACATCACTGATTTCAGTCTTAATTTCCAAAAAGACTGAAGTTTCCTGAGACGTCAGGTATTTGATTTAGAAACATCTAACGTTAGAAAATGAGGTGAGGGGAATCAGGCAAAAGAGAAGTCTTTAGAAGTATTAAATTCTATTTTTCATCCTTTAGAAATAGTCTCTTCATGCAGTATCAAGAATCTTGATTTGATAGAAACAGAATTCATGGGTAAGGCAAGACCTAGTCCAAAGAATATATAGCAAGGAATCATAACATGAGGCAAAACTAGACTTTAATCAACCATTCCTTCCCCAAAATGCATCCATCCAATGTAGAAAAAGCATGTTACATTGAAGGAAAAAAAATTCTGGACATCAAAGATAGAGTGGTGGGGGATGATAAAGTGGGAAATTTTACTTGGCAAGATTTCCAAAAGCAAAAGAGATAGAAATAACAATAATACTAAAGATCTTCCTCTTCTCGTTTTTCTCTTCTTTTTTTCCAAAGGTTTGTCTGTCTGTTTGCTTGCTTTAAAAAACAAAAAAAAAAACAAAAAAAACTTTCTCCCTTCTCTAATCAAATTCAGAAATAAGCAAGATAAAGTAGGAAACCTAGAAAGTTTTAGGATGATTAATGAGATTGCTCATTCAGCATCACCTGGAATGGAATCAAGAGTCACAGAAAGTTTTTTTTCTTTTTTTTTTTTACAATCACAGTTTATCACCTATACCTTAGATTCAGTTCATGAATGATAGAAAATTTGAGTTGAACAGGTGGTAAGAGTGCTCTAATTTAATTCTGTGATTTTCAGATGAGGAAACAAAAATCCAGAGTGTTTGTGTCAATCAACCAAGCTAAGTATATGTGGGTTAGATTGAGCTGATTATAGATACAGTGCCTTATTTAAATTCTGTGACTTTCTCTTCCTGGCATGCCTTACCTTCAATATACACATGACTAAATCTTATAATCTTGTCTGCATTATCTCTCACTTAGAATTCCATAATTCCTCTCACCTAGTAAACTCTCTTTTTACTTTTCATATAGCGGTTACAGATCAATATCTTATTTTATAGTTGATTATGTACATTTATTACTCTTTGATAGACTGTAAGGTCCTTGAAAACAAGAAATGTGTTCAGATGATATGTACATGTTCTGTAATGTCTATCATTATTGTTCTGCAAATAGAACAACAAAAAAAGAGATAGAAAAGTTGTTGAATAGATATTTATATGAATTGCCTCTAGTAGTGGTACCGTCACTCCATGATATCTTACCAAAAAATTAACATAATGGCATAAATAAAGACTGCCTTGGGAAATACTGGTGGGTGGAGAATGAAGAGGGACTTTTGAATGTTTTATAGGAGTACTTTGGATTAACAAAGATTCTCTCCTTGACCAAACTCTAGCCATGCTTTTCTGAACTCTCATATCAAGAAGGCCCTGACTTTGGTGGCTCCATGTTTGTCTCTGTATGGTTCTGTTTTAACAAGAGTCCTATGGCCTCAGTTTAGTGAAAACCCCCAATTTTGGTTTGATTACCCTTGATAGCTAATCATTCAAGCCTGCCCTCAGCAAAATTCCTGCTATGTCAGTCTAATCAAGAATGACTCGGCCGGACTTGGTGACTCAGTCTGTAATCCCAGCACTTTGGGAGGCCGAGGTGAGTGGATTGCTTGAGCCAGCAGGCTCAAGACCCACCCGGGCTACTTGTTCTCTACAATAAATCAAAAAATTAGCCGGGCATGGTAGTGCACACCTATAGTTCCAGCTACTTGGAAGGCTGAGGCGGAAGGATTGCCGGAGCCCAGAAGGTGGAGGCTGCGGTGGCCGGGAGCTTGCCACTGCACTCCAGTCTGGGTGACGGAGTGAGACTCCAACTCAAAAAAAAAAGAATGACTCTACCTTTAAGTAACTTTCCATCCATCAACTCCTCACCTTACTCCTTGGCTATAAATTTCTCCACTTTTTCTTGTGGTATTTGTTGTTGAACCCAATCTCTCTCCCTTCCAAGACCCCACTGTAGTAGTCTTGCCTGAATAAAGTCATTCTTATCATCTTTGACAAATGTCTTGAATATTTTTTTCTTCCATAGTAAATGCAACTTTGTAATTGATCTGATAAATGTTCTATCCCAGGAATTTGAGTAAAATCGGATATCACTATTAACATACTAAATGTATTATTTCCATTTTTTGAAAAATATTATTTAATGTTATTAGTGTCATCATTCACTGACATCTTAAAAAATGGTCTCCACTGCTTTTGCATTAAGATATGACCTGATTACTATGTCAGAAAAATTAAGTCCACCGCATAAGTATAGTTTGGCTATCATATCATAGAAATTACAATTAAATCACATCCAAAAATACAAATGCTAAAAACCTAAGGGCAACTAAAAATTCAGCTTTGCCAACTTCCTTTTGAGATTATGAATACCACCATATACAGCAGATAAAGACTTCACTTGGCAAATAGTTAAGGATAGAAACTTTAAGTTCAACAAAATCATCAGCACACCTTTAAAAAGAACAAAGAAAAAAACCATGCTTATCTGACTTAATTGTAAACTCTAATACTATAAAATGAAATTTCAAGAAAAATGCATGAACAAATGTATGATCATAGCTTCACAGGCTGAATAAGTTGGTTTAGGAGTAGATGAAGTTGTTTTGTTTTATTTTGTTATATATTAATTATTTTGAAGTTATTTTTCTTATTTCATTTCAGATAATTTTCTTTTTTATTTTTAAATTACTTACAGAGTACCTGTAATACCTTTTGTACCTCCTGTGAACCATGTGAGATACTCTTAGCAGCTAATGGGGAAAACATCTGAGTTTCTCAAGTCTTTATTGTTTTTCTTTCCTTATCACTATTTAAGAATCCAGTAATAAGTACTTTTGCTTATCTTTAAAGCTAGAGGTTTGTTGGTACTACTGCATAGCTGCAAAGGCAAATGCTATCAGATACCTGTCAAAGCATTTCAATCTTAAACACAGTAAGAACATTGTAAAGGGAAGCTATTCTACACACTTAAAAATCAAGTCTTTTCTTTAAAGATTTTCTTAAGAGTTAGAAAAAAGACAACTTTAAAGTGTTTATGATTAATTGGCTGGTCACATAAAAGACAAGATTTTTCTATCTTAAGAAATAGTTGGGTAAGATTTTAAACTCCTTCAATGTACAACTTAACTCGAGCAAATTAGGAAAAAAATTAGTTGGCCTATATTCCAAGAACTGTCTAGGTTTGTGCATAAAGAAGCCTTGGCTATTTTTTGTAAGCCACATGGTAATGACATTAAAGCATGCAATGGCAGGGGTTGGGAGGTTTGGAGAAAAAGAAAACATTTGCTGTATTATGAGAGGAAACCATGCAGTCTGCTGTGGACAGCAATGGGGCTGAGGGTCAAAAGGCTTCTCTAGGATTGTTTGACCTTTGGAGAATCAATAAACTCCTCAGCATAAAGGGTGTAGTAAACACCCTTTGCCTTACTATCATGGTTTCCAACTCTGAACTTTCTAGAGCTCAAAATGTTCAAGACCCCGGAGAGGGGGTTGATTTTATTGTCACAGCTTTCAACGTAGTTTAAAGATTGTGACTGGCTAAATTGAAGGAACTGCATGAGAAAACAGTCTGGTAAACCCAGAAGGATCTTCCTCAGTCCAGTTTTGTATTAGGTGAATCTGTTGATACGTGGTTTTTTTTTACCCTCTAAAGTATAGTTTAATACCACAACTGTAGAAAAGTTGATTTTTTTAACACATTAATGCAAAAATTGAACAAGAAAATTAAGTGATATTCGAACATTAATTTTCCTCAACTCTATAAAATAGTGTAATACATTTTAGAGAAGATGAAATTGCAGATCACTTAAGGAAACTACTGCTAAATGGAGGTGACAATTCAAATCTAGTCCACTTAACTTTAGAGAGTGTGCTCTTCAAAGATCATGCAGTGGAGTGAACCTAGAAAACTACCACTATAGATAAGCAATTGGCTGTGGTAGTTAAAATATTGGCTGAAGTATCCGAAATTTATCAAAAACAATGAACAAATGGGGCCATATGGGAGTATTGGAAGTTAAATTGGCTTTAGGTAAGGCTGGATCCACGGACTTCTTTGATAACATTGAGGCATTGCCTCTGTATTTTTCACAGTCTGTTTGTGATTGTGCTGTTATTTTTGCAGGCAGTCTTTCTGTGTATGGCAAGGAATATGGCTTCTGACAGCCTATATTCTTATCCCCTAGTTACAGCACCACAAAGGACAAAAGAAATTTCTCTCCCCTAGTGTCTGCATATTGTTATAATCCATGTTTCTCCAAATTCCAAATGCTCATTCCTGTGGCTCTGAAGAAATGTGCAAGAACTAGGTCAGTTATCAATTTACACAAACCGATCACACTTCATTACCTGATCTTTGAAAATTGGGGTGGGCCCTTAGACTATATTTTCTTTGCCAGTTGGACCATGCTAGGCATTGTCAATAGATAACACAGAAGAAATGTAACAGGAGAAGGAGGCCATCTTTTCTGTTGTTTGCTAGTACAGCAGCTTCCAAGGCAGCATGCAGCTTTTCCAGGACTCAGATTTTGCAGGACATGCAGCTTCTCCATTCTCTAGTCTCCACAGTGCAGATAACTGCTCCAGCACCCAGATCCTGCGACACTCAGTGACTTGGAGTTTTTCTGATGTTTTTTTTGAGACATTTCACTTAACTTCTCCAGGCCTCAAATCTACTGTTTTAAAATGGTATAATGATGCGACTCACTTTGTAGATTAAGAGGGATCAACTTAATTTATAAAGGTAAAGTGTTTACAGCACATAGAAACCCCATTTGTGTTTGCTGCTTTTGCTTTGTCTTGTTCTTCTGAGCCAATATCTCACTTTATAGCCCAGGCTAGAGTGCAGTGGCATGATCATGGCTCCCCACAGCCTTGACTTCCTGGGGTCAGGTCTTCCTTCCTTCTCAGCCTCCAAAGTAGCTGGAACAACAGGCATCGCCAACACATTTGTCTGGTTTTTTGTGTGTTTGTTTGTTTGTTTTACAGACAAAGTTTTGCTATGTTGGCCAGGCTGGTCCTGAGCTCTTGGCCCAAGCAATCTTCCTTCCTTGGCCTTCCAAAGTGCTGGGATTACAGGTGTGAGACACCGCTTCTGGCCCACTTGCTGCTTTTTGTAAGAATTTCTGGTAGAAAAGGATTCACACTGAAATGAAGAACGAAGTCATATTAATTTGATTATTAGAAGTGATGCTTTTTTTGAGGTAGTTGTTCCTCAAACTAGTAACTTGAAGTAAGTCAAGTACACCTGTGTAAAAGGATTTAGACAAGCATGGACCCATACGAAATACCTCCATTTCACTCAGGAAGCATAACTGAGAATTTAAAATACAAGCTCGATATAGTGGGAGAAGAGAAAGGTGTCAGTTCTTTCTTCTGCCTGTTGTGTTTAAGATAATATTTGCTTGTTTTCCTTTTTGTGTGAAAAATGTATTCTATTATTTAAAATGAAAAGTCAATCAGTATTTTTTCATGTGTTTTACCAGAGAACATCTTTGTTTAAGTGTTTTAAATTTTGTCAGTGTTCGGTGTTTAGTTCAACTTGGAAGTAAATTTATCATTCAACTTGTCATCTCGGAAAGATCTAGCTCATTTATTTTCTATAGCTTAACTTTAAAAAAAAAAAAGAGAGATTACTATTGCCTAAAGATAAAAATGACAGACTAAACAGATGAAAATGTACCACTGTTCAAAAGACATGACTTCTGTTTTCTGCAGGCAGAGTGAGTTTTCTTCACAGCTTTGTCTGGAGAAATTATAGGATAATTGGATCACCCTTTGTGGACACAAAGAAGCTTTGCTGGGTGTATAATAATGTAACTTCATACCTCATAAATCATAATCTAAAACATCTACTATTTTTAATTGCCTCATTAAATAATTAAGTTTGACTTAAAGAGCAAGTCACACCTCATCCTGGAGGAACTCCAGTGTAGACAAGCAAAATGTTTATTTAGTGAATACCTATCTTTACAGAGCTAACTGCTTTCAACAGTTAAGAATGTGTGCTTGTGGGTATTTTTATTCACTAAAAATAGTTCACACGATGATTTAAATTAAATTAATGAAGGGTTTATAATTTTCCTTCATTAATTATACATTAAGAAATAAAGCATTTTTTCATATAATTACAAATTCATGAAAAAGATTGAAAAACTCTACTGCTTCTGTTTGCTGGTTCATCATGAAAATTATAGACTTTTAAACAATGATAAAAACTTAGAAATTGTCTAGGTTTACAGACTTCAATTTTTTAAGCTGTAGAAATATTTGGGTTTTTTTGCAAATGAAATCTTATTCAGAGTCCCAGTACGCACAGAAGTTATTTATGCTTGACATATGTCTGAGACCCAGCCGCAGGCCACTGAGATACCCACTGGACAACAATTGACATGGCACCAGCTTTCTCATTTTTACCTATGAACATCACGCTTGTTCTAGACCCAGAGTTTTACACAATAATTTTCTTGATACTTCTTTCAATTCAGCTTATCTTCTGAATTGAAATGAGATGAATGCTTTTTCACTGAGCTCCCAAGAGCTAACCAAAGCCACCTTAGAAGATGCTTTCCTTGTTCAGTGTTGATGTTCATAGCAAATGTAGGAGTTACTACCTGAACCCTAAGATGTGCAAAGACTCTTGATCTTTGTTAATCACCTTTTGCATCATCCTTCAAGGGAGGGCCCAAATTTACCTTGGATGTACTTTTGTGGGAATCACCACACTACACTGATGTAACCAAGTGAACCAACCACTTCAAATGATAGAGAGCTTAATGCCTCCTTCTCTATGCTAGAGGGAGTGGTTAAAGTGACAAAACTTTTCATTTTAAAAACACATTAATTAATATTTGTTTCACCACTTGTTTTTCATTGAACCAGCAGGCATCTATCTTGTTTGATAGAGAATATTTAGCCAGCAATTCTATGGGTAAGCCTGTATGCAAATGCCAGGAAAAAAGAGATCAGGTCTGCTTCTAACAACACTATTTTCTCAGTAAGAGGCACAGGACCTGGCATGTGATAAACTCTCAATAACTGTTTGTTGAATAAAGAAATGCATGTCTGAAAGAGGCAGGGTATACAGGAGTAATAACAGACACAGAAAATAAGTTATGTATTTTCTATCCCAAAGGAAATTTTGTGCAAACAAATTTTACTCAATACCACCATCAACTCTGAGTTTGGAATTATTACCCCTTTGCCCATGAAAGAACTAAAGTTTATTAATTTTATGGGACTTGTTCATATTCAGACACCAGAGCAAGAACCCAATTAGGTATGAACATAAAGACACAATCCATATTGCTTTAGAATGATTGTTTCCCAAACTTTTTGAGGAAATACCACATTTGTATATTTAAAGCAATGAATATATAACACGATGCAAATTAATTTAACATTTGTAGGATACAAGAGGCAACTTTAAGTACATTTAGTAGGTATTACTTTTCTTCAAGCTATATTCATAGATCTCATTACATTTCCTTTTGTGAGCCGGGCTTGGTGGTTCAGCCTGTAATCCCGTGATTTGGGAGGCTGAGGTGAGTGGATTACCTGAGCCCATGGGTTCGGGACCTGCCTGGGCAACTTGGCGAGACCTCATCTCTACAATAAATCAAAAAATTAGCCGGGCATGGTAGCTCATGCCTGTAGTTCTAGCTACTTGGAAGGCTGAGGAGGAAGAATCTCCGGAGCCCAGGAGGTTGAGGCTGCAGTGGCCGGGAGTGACCACTGCACTCCAGTCTGGGCAACAGAGTGAGACTCCAACTCAAAAAAAAAAAAAAAAAAATTTCCTTTTGTGGAATATTCTGAGGAGAACTGTCATTGTCTCTTGTTAAGGTAAAAAGTGAAAATGAACCTTCTGAGGATTAAATCCAAGATCATGGTGCTAGAGTGTTGCATACATGCACAGTTTGCACTTTCATATATTGAGTAGTCCTTCAGAGTTCTTCTTGGGTAGGCCTGGGGAAGACAAGCCAGAGATGCACTTCCTGCTCTCTGAACTCTTACACATTCAGATCAGGGGATGAGGAGAGACATTGTGATTACATTATCCCAAATCCTTCCCTCTCAACCTACTTTGGTGCCTGTAGTTCCTGTTATGTTAGGTGCCTCCATGACATTTTTTTAACAGCATTCCCAGAAACTAGAGATAGGACATGTGAACAGAGGCAAAGGCCATTGATATAAATTTTACATAATGGTATGTAACATATACCTAGGTGTTCCTACAAATGTAGTGATGGATTGAAGCAATTTCTAAATAGTCCTCCATGATGAGTTATTTTTCTGTGAGGAAATTAAAAACACAGTGAGAGAATTCATGACTATCCCTCCCAGCTTGTGGGTCTCCATCAACTTAGCAGACCCTCAAAGTCACATCTACTTGAATGTAAAGCAATTGATACTTCAATTTGGCCAGGATGGAAGCCTGCCTCACAAAAGGACAGCATTACTTTGAGAGCTGGTTTTTGCTGTAGAGTCTTATGGAGAGCCTCAAAATAGAAGTGCATTGAACTCTTCTTATCACAGAAACCCTTGTGGAGCATGCTTTCTGTCCATTCAAGACAACTGATAAGAGAAGATTTATGCTCCTACTCAAGGGCAAAGGTAGCTTTTGTGTTGCTACTGCTGGCTTACAAGCTGAAGCCATGGCAGGAAAACAAAGACTTCTATCTGCGTGGTCCAATATGGCAGCCACTGAACACACGGGTCAATTGAGTCACTAAAATGTGGTTAGTGCGATATGTTTAAAAGATAGCACATTGTCTATACTGTGTTAAATACAATATGTTATTACAATTTATTTTACCTATTTTTTCTGTTTGCGAGAAAATTTTACCTATTATTTTACAAATTATTTTACTTATTTTACCTGTTTGCGAGAAAATTTTAAATTATATTTGTTAGTCATGTTAATCTCTAGTTGACAGGGATGCCCTAGGTTATAATGCAAATGTTTGCTCTTGTGGACTTTTCTAACTTTGAAGCTTAAGGCATCATTGCAGAATTGAGCCAGTGATATAATACACCTTCCAAATTTTGAGTGTAATAGGGGGACGGTTAGAAACTATGCCAGTACATTTGGCATAAATTAGAATCTGGGTCTCCATTCTGTTCAACATGAGATAAAAATTTTGACATTCTAGTTGTTTAGACTGTCCCTAGAAATCTGTGGCTTATACTTCCTACCCATAAGCCAAGTTTACAATAAATTTTAACTTTCCAAACTAATAGAACTAACTGGCATCAAGTTATGATCAATTCCAATTTTTTTTAACCATCGCAAACCTGGCACACTGCTGAATGAATGTTTGTTAAATGGATGAGTGAATGAATGAACACAATTACTTCATTTTCCACATATTTAATAATGTGAGTTTGTATTGCTGTGTTCTAATTTTTTTGTATTTAGAAAAGATTTTTTTCAAGGGCTTTGCAAAATTAATATGTGATTTAATAAAGTTAAAATTGTCAAAACAACTTAGTTCTTTCTAAATTTTTATATCTAGCTTAAATTTTCCTTTTGTATTTTTATTCCAAATCTACCAAGTAATAAGAAGTACTTTACAGGAAACTAAATCTTATTCATTTGTAAATATGATGATTCTTAGGTTCTTTACAAGTTTCAATATTGGGTATAAAATTAGCATGATGACTTCAAGCCTGAATTAATTTTTTAACTAAAATCACAAGGCTGTCTTTGAACTCTCACAAGCAGAATTCTCTTGAATATTATACATATTTAAAATAGCAAATATGCAAATTCCTTATACTTTTTAATCATCTTCGCAATTTCTGTACTTACTTCTAAATCTTTCTAGGCTTTGAAAGATATTTACTATTAAGAAAATGATTATGTCATTGTAAAGTATTTTGGGGGATGCTTGTTGAAAGAGATTCTGTAATGACAGAGGTGTCAGCTGGTATACTGTCTGACTTCTTGCTACCAACACTGTTGGGATCCATTGGTCTTACTGAGAGTCAATGGGGTGGATCTTCCTATGCCAAAGGGTGTTGACATCATTGTCCTCAGAGTTGTGTAGTTCCAGTTTAGGACTGGTCTCAAAATTTGTGGGCCCCAATCCAAAATGAGAATATGAGACACCTTTTCAAACCTTTTTAAGAATTTCAAGAAAGCAACACAGAACTTTAAACCAAGTACAATCCCTAATTAGCCTGGAGCCTTGTGTGACTTCACAGGTTACAAACCCTGTTCACATCCTTGTCCAGATTTAAATTCTGTGATGGCCACCCCAGCTGCATGATTTAATTTCATATTAAAACTTGCTCCTAAGCGATTCAAATATATTTTCACTAATTCCTAAAAACCTTTGATCATGAGGGAATATTAATTTTGTTTTGTTTTCTTTGGGTAACATTTTTCCTGTCTGTTAGACCACATGTGATTTCCAGCTAAGAAGCTATCTAATAGAATATTGCAAATTTTTCATGTATTTTTCCTTGCTACGTGGCTGCAGTTTTAATGCCACTCTTTGTTTTTAAGACTTGACACCTACTACTGTTTCAGGATGTCATTGTGGCAAAAGCTCAGAAAAACGTTAGAGAAATGGTTGATCTAGTCCTGGCCTTAAAGACTTTTTCTCTTCATCTCCCTCACTGTCTCTCTTCTTATTTTATTTCCTGCTTTTCTGCAAATGTGTATTGGACAGACACTATCTCATAGGTCCCACACAAGGCACTAAAGGAAAGTACTTACTTTTAAGAGCTGATAGAAATATTTAGCATATGTAATCTTATATCTACTCCTTTAACATTTCTAACAATTCTCAATTTTAAAAAAGTACCTTGTCAAATTCCCAAAGTGTAATTTGGAACACATTCTACTCTTTCTAAGTTAATATAAAAATGCGGGCCCACAAAATGTTTGAAAGTATATGTAAATTTTTTAATGCTACTTCCTATCTTTGCAAAATTAGTTTAAGAAAAAAAATATAGACTATCCCTTTCCATGGAAGGGTGCTTAGCACGGTGGTTTCTCACAAGGCCAGGCAAGGAATAGGACCTCATGGCTGAGAAGAAAGGCAGCGCTGGAAGAAATCATTAGTGTTTTATTTGTAGTCTGTAGAGATTTGTGAACTCTGCAACAGTCACATCAGGTAAGGGGACAGTCATCTAATCAACATCCAGACATCAAACCAGAGTCATATCAAATTTTCCACAGCAGGAGTTTTTAGATCCCATTCCACAAGGCTTGTGGGTGTTGTTTGACCTAAATGGAGGTCATCTGCTTAAATACTTTCTGACATGTGTCAGAGAAAGCACTATCTTTCTAGACAAACATAATGCAGAACTGCAAGCCTATCATATTCTTCTCTTTGAAATATAGCATTGGGGCCTGTATTTACTTTATAGTACAGTATAATCAGAAATTAGTATCACCCACTTTTCTCTGCAAAGCTTTACTTTCAAGTGACCAAACAAATTCTCAATTCAATGTGATACTTGCTGAGAGAGTCCTAAATTTGAAAAGAAAAACAAACAAAAAAACTACTTTTATTTTTGTAAACACATTTTATGTTCATATAGTATATGATTTGGACACTGGACTTAGTCAAATAATGGAAATAGAATTGTCTGCCTGTCATTGCTATGTTTATTATTATTCTTTATACTGGACTGATCTATAGGTATTGATTTTTTTACCTTTCAAATCTTACTACAACAGAATAACATTAGGCTATTTTATATAGTCTATCTATCCTAATTCCTCATTTTTCTTAAGAATTGGTGAATAACTATTGTCAAATGAGTAATTGTAGTAAGATGCAGGGCTTGGCACATTATACAAGGCCATGTATTAAATTGACACAGTTGACAATTTCTGTTTTTTATTTGTAATCTTAATCCTTGTTTGATTCCTTTTTTTTTTGCTATTAAACTGAGAATACACATTGTAGTACTTAAAGAACAGTTAATAAAGTAAAAATAAAACTAAGAAAATAAAATTGCTTCTTAAAAATCAACTTAAGAGTTCCGGTAAGATGGCGATGGCATAGGTGGAATTGTGAGATTCTCCGAACGTGAGTTCCCAAAAAGACTTGCTTTCCTTCCCCCACCCCGCCTGCCCACTGCCAGCCACACTGGCCCGAGGCCTGGGGACCCTCAGTCCTATGCAGGGCCGGATATTGTGGCCCCGGCTGCTGCTGCTCCACTATACTTGACTCTTGCATGCGCGGGAGCTCCCTCCCTGGCTACATCATCTCGCCCAGACCAAGCCGCCGGTCACCCAGGGAGGCTCTGGGTGCCCGCCCCTCAGAGATACCAATTCCACTTCTGGCTGAAATACCCTGTGAGTGATCCAGGGCCACTCTTGCCGCTCACTGCCGGCCTTTTGGAGTTTTGGAGCTCTGGAACTCTGGGCCCACCCTGGCTGAGACACTCGGTGCACAACCCCATGCTTGTGTAAGGGAACAGCATATCTTGAGGAGGTGCTGATCAGAGGCTCTCAGCTCCAGAGGAGGGAACTCCCAACCCCCTCTCCGCCCCAGCCTGCTGGTGGTGCCCTGGATCCAGTGTCCAGTTGTGCAGCTGACCCCGGTGCCTCCCACACCACCACAGTCCATCATAGTGGATTGCCCAGGAACCCAGACGAGCAGAGAAAAAGGATCCGCGAAAGTGAAACTGCTACCTCGGCCATTCTCCAGGCAGAGAATTGCATTGCCCCAGCCACCTATGAGCAGCCTCCACCTCGGTTCCTAAGGTAATGTTGCTAAACAAAAGACAAAGCCCCTCCCCTATGCTGAATCAGACAAAGACAACTAAGTGGCGCTGACTTCTCAGGCAGCAGGCTAAAAGAAGAAACCCAGGCTGCAGTAAATTTAGCTGTCTGCAATGAAAGTAAGGGGAGAGGCTGGAGATCAGAGCTGAAGAGACTTTAGACACTCAGAAAAGATTCCAGAGCTAGTCTGATTTCTTATTTTGACTTTTGATTTTATCACTTTGACTGTTTGTTTTGCTCACTTCTGTTTGCTTATTGACTTACACTATCTGTTTGTGTTAGGCAAAAC